>APFE031680392.1:88293-107926 GCA_000404065.3 Pinus taeda | reverse complement strand
GTCCCTATTCCATAATTTGATTGTGCGCTGGCAATACAATTTTGTTACGCCACGCCTCTTACTAACAGTTAAATGTTGGGAGAAAATGGAACATGGAAGACAACGTTTATACACATGCTGGCTAGTTTATTGAAACCAAATCTTGTAGACAATACAGATGTGGAAATACCTGAATTCAATGTGTCATACAAACCACAGAAGATCAATCGAAGTTCCAGCCAACTGTTAGGCATTTATTGCACCAAAAAAAAAAATTCCATGATTCATATACACACCCTAAATTCACATTTGATATCGTGAAACCACTTTATATTGAACAATTAATGTAGTAAATCTTTCTGGTGGAGAATTACAGAGAGTTTTAAGTGCATACTTGGATTCAAAAGAGTGTATTGTTGTAGCATAAAGCTACACAAGTAGTCCGGTCTTTGCTCAGGCCAAATAGCTATGTTATCAAGCATGACCTTAGTGTCCTTGATTATTTATCGGACTTTATCTGCTGTCTATATGGGAAGCCTGGGGCTTATGGTGTAGTAACACTACCATTTTCAGTTAGAGAAGGGATCAATATCTTTTTGGCTGGTTTTGTTTCAACTGAAAATCTCTGTTTTAAAGATGAATCACTTACTTTTAAGGTTGCAGAAACTCCACAGGAAAGTGTGGAAGAGATAAAAAGCTATGCACGATACAAGTATCCAAATATGTGTAAAACTAATGGTTGGCTTCCGCAGCTAACTGGCAATTCCGCAGCCATTTTCATATTTTTGTAGGTTACAGGTGTCAAGAGATGAGACGAGCCACATGGGTAGCTAGGAAAGTGTCAGTACATGGATGGTGTCCTATCCATTTGATCCAAGTCGGTGAAAAAGACCCCAATCAAAGGGAATTCAAGGTGTGTGTTATCACTAAATCGCCACACTAAGTCGCTGCATGTCAAGAAAAAAACAATTTTGAATCAATGAAATGAATTAGTTATTTGCTTACTTTTCTGAAGGTATTGATTAATTTTGGACTGATGATGAAACAGGAATAGCTAACTTTCTATTTAAGATTTTTAGCTATAGGAGCTGTGTTACATTCCGCAGCTAAACATCAATTTGCAGCTGAAAAAACTCACTGTTCAAATCAGCCTAACTTTCTCATACGAAATCAAATTTTGATGATTCAAATGTTGTTGGAAAGATCTTAACAAGATTTACACAATGAGAAATCCATCATCAGAGTTTGAAATAGTAAATAATGAAATAAATTGCTAAAAAGAAGCAACATTCAACTTGAGGCACTATTTCAAAGCAGGTATAAATTATTTTGATTTTCTTTTGAGAACTTGTTTCATTAATACAAATTCTTAGTTTTGTGTGTAAATATCATAACTAGAGAGATTGGCTATCTTTCTCTTTTGATAATCTTACATTCCATTGTAGAAGAAGTATTAATTTTTTTGCAAGTTCCAGGAGGAAGGATAAACGACTACAAGTGAATGGTGTCTCTCTTAAGAGACCAATTTGTTTCATAAGAGGATGATCAACAACAAAGAGGAAATATGCTAATGCAAAATCAGATGCAAACACTTGCAAAAATTTCAGATACTATTGTCTCCATCACATCCATACTTCATAAAAAACTATTCACCTCATTTCCCTTCATATTTTCCATTTACATTAACATACACTTTCCATTTCTTTTTGTCCATTTATAACCCACAAATAAAAGCAAGAGGCTCATTCACATGCTTATTTCCCATTGCCATTTCTGCTTTCCATTGCCATCTTCCATTTTCATCTTCCCTTTCCTGTCATTTTCATTTCGCAACCCTACTTCAATGCAAATTATTAAGTCCATAGTCCTTTGAGTCTAAGTTCCTTGTAAAGACACCTTGAGGCTTGCATGCCTTAATGGCAAGTCCTCATGCTGACAAACAATGGGAATACATTAATGTCCCTTGTTCATCAGATCTTCTAGGTGACTCGACATCGACAAAATTATTCGTATCTAGCAAGATGTGTTTGGGCATCTTGACTCTCATTGTCATCAATGGTGAGAGTTCTCATGTTGACTAGTGGCATCCATTAATGGACACTAAGTCAACAATTCCCTGTCATGTTCGACATCAGAACATCTCTTCACATAGTAGGAATTGTGCCAATGAGTTTTGAAGACATGAAGACTATTATTTTCAGCATTTTGGAGCAGATTCAACAAGTTTTAGTAGAAGCAATAAAAAGGCATCTTGACTCTTTTTGTCAAGCCACTTGAAGAATATTATGATCAGAATTTTGAAGCCACCACACATACAACTCATCCATTTCAAAGGGTAAGTTAAGGTACGTCATTTTCTAACTTTTGACCATAGAATTCCATAAAAAGCTAGAATGATAGTTGTTGGAAAAACATTTCTCTTCCTCATTTCATAAAATTGTAAGTACCATCAGTTGGGGGGGGAATACATTCATGTTCATATCTTTCCATGTTCATATCATATTCAGGAGCCCACATACTTCCAAAATATATTAACTATTACATTATTATTATGAGCATAAAATGGCTTTTCAAAAGTGCTTAAAGGATAAATTGGATACAAACACAATCATGGTTGTCACACAAGAACCAACCATCATGCAATCAAATAAAGATATACTTTACAAAAAAAAAAAAAAAATCAAATTATCATTATGCAAAGTTCAAAGATCAAAGTAGAATGCAAAAACAAAATATGGTTGTAACACAAGAATCAACCATGTTGCAATTCAAGTAAAATACTTTGCAAAAGTATGAAGTTATCAAATGATATCATGCAAAGTTAAGCCAAAGCTCAAGAATCGAAAGAATTAATGTAATATATATTGCATGAGGATTTGCAATAGCTTCAGTTGGGGGTATGTTGGGTCTTGAAATTGTCATTCATTTCCATTACATTTGCACTATTATGTCCATTATATCACCTCCATTTCACCTCCATTTCACTACCATGTCACTACATTCATCCCACTTTCATTATCATTGGGCCACATTTATGTTTTTCCAAACTTTATTAATTCTTAGCATTTTTAAGTGAATTTGTGGTTAAAAATTAGAAAATAATGTGCATATTCTTATACCTAAAAAGTGGGTTGAGATTGTTGACATGTGTAGGTCAAAAGGAGGCTTCTAGAAGACCTTTATGTGGCACCCTAAGGCCAAATTCGAATTTGAGCAGAGAGAATCATGGGATCATGAGGATATGTGTCACATCTCCTATTTGTATTGAAAGCTAAAAAGACATGTGCCTTATTAGTTCCTATTTTGATTATGACTCTAGAGGTAGAGGGAGAGATTCATCGACTCTCATTAATCAGATGACTTCTCATTTTTTTTGTATAAATAGGAGCTCTCTCTCCTTCATTTGTCAGTTCTTAAGCTTGAAGCTTGTAGCTTTTTGGTAGCTCTTTAGCTTGGAGTTTGTAGTTCTTCCTTGATGGCTTTAGAAAGCTTTGGAGAGCTTTGTTGTACTTTGTAATTTTGAAAAATTTGAATAAAGCTTTGATGTTCTCAACATGGAAGGAGATGTGAAGTAGATGTCATGGAGCAAATTAGAATGTAAGGTAGAGTAGATTTTATTTTGTAGTTTTGCTTTGGTTTCATTTTAAGTATGTCATTTTATTGCTTTCAAGTTTGATAGTTTAGACTTTCCATTCATGCAATTTTAATTCATGCAAGTGTGTTCAACCAGTTGATTGTAGATTTATCTAATTGTGCAATCTATGCTTAACAAAATAGTCCAATAAAATAGTCCTCCTATTCTTCGATTGGTGATTGGAGCATTAGAGCACACAATAGACTAGTTTTTCTTTACATGTTCTTGTATTTGCTTATTAGATCATTCTCTCATGCTATATGATGATATTTCTAGAGCCTTGAGTTGATAACTGATTTGCAAGTTAGTTGTTGGCGAAATTGGCAAAATATTATGATTATGGATGGGATTATTAGCTTGATTTTCATTAGTGTAAAGCTAGATAGTTTAATGTCATTATCTCATGCTATATGATGATACTTTCAGAGCCTTTAGTTGATAACTAATTTGCAAGTTAGTTTTTGGTGAAATTGGTGAAATATTATGATTATGGATGGGATTATTGGCTTGCTTTTCATTAGTGTAAAGTTAGATAGTTTAATGTCATTCTCTCATGCTACATGATTATATTCCCAGAGCCTTTAGTTGATAACTAATTTGCAAGTTAGTTGTTGGCGAAATTGGCGAAATATTATGATTATGGATGGGATTATTGGTTTGCTTTTCATTAGTGTAAAGTTAGATAGTTTAATGTCATTCTCTCATGCTATATGATGATATTTCTGGAGCCTTTAGTTGATAATTGATTTTCAAGTTAGTTGTTGGTGAAATTGGCGAAATGTTATGATTATAGGTGAGATTATTGACTTGTCTTTCATTAGTTTAAAAGCAGTTTCAAGTTTTACTTTTGTCTTTAGTTTAATTGTAGTAGTTTTATTTTTGCTTTCTTGGATTTCATTTAGCTGTTATCATTTTTGCTTTCAATTCATAAATATTTTGCTGGCTTAGATTAATTTAACTGTTCAAAGTTTTGATTTGTTTCATTTTCTCTTTTCTTTAGAAATTAGATTCCAACATAAGAAACAAAAAAGGGTTAACTAAGCACATATGGTGCACCACACTTCATCAGTTTACGATACCCGAATTGATAATTTATGTAGAGAAATTAAAGACGTTAAATTGACTAGACAACAGTTTCCTAAGGCCACGGATTTCATCAGCCACTTGTGCAAACTGAATCCAACAACCATTACCTTAGATTTATGTTTCCAAGAAACCAAGGAAGATAATTCCATGGGCATGTCTGCCTACGTGTTTTGCTGTCGCTTATTTTTCTCCTTAAAACAATTGTATAATTTCTCTATAAATACCTGTGTGAAGAACGCAGAACCAATTCGGATTTTCTCATGTGTTAAGTTCAGATTACCACTCTGTAGCTTTGAGAATTCATTCTCTGTTTTTAATATAAAGACTGTGTGTTTCATGGATACCTGAAAACGTTTGTTGGAGTATTGATTAAGTGCATATAACCTGAGCAGTTGCAGAGGGGCCCTGCACTGGTTAAGGTTACATTTTATTTTGTTTTGTCTTTTATAATTGAGCTGTAAATTCACTGTATTTTTCCATGATGTTTATAACCATTTGATAACCTTGTTCATAATGCAGTTTTTACTATTTTCCTACTAACGCAAAACAAATAATTTCAGTACAGAATAGTCTTTTGGTTTAATTTATTTTCAGTTCCTTATCAATAGCTTGAAGTTGAGTTCAGTAGTGTAGAGTAATTTATTTCATTTGTTGTTCATTAGTCTTTAGGTTTTTAATTAAACTAATCAATGTCATTTTATTATCAGTCTAGTGACTCATGTTGTAGGTGAATGTTTCTAAAAGCCCTTCTAGTTGATGGTTCATCTTAAAACTAAGTGGTGAAATATTTCATTTATGTAATGAGTCTTTTTCTGCATTTTTTTATTTATTTTCTCTTAGAACAATGAAGTATGAAATTCCTCAACATGTTATCACAAGGAGGTTGTTCTCTCAAAATTGTGTAGCAGAGTAACAAAAGCACTTCATTTAGTTTTTTTATAGTAGATTAGTTGCAATTTCATTTTCAGTCTGTCTTTCATTTAGTTTTGTTGCAATTTCATTTTCAGTGTTTTTTCATTAAGTTTTGATTATGCAATAAACTAAACAGTAGTTGTAATCTCATTTTCAGTATTTCATTTTAGTTTTGTTTCCATCATAGATAGTTGCAATTTCACTTTTAATATTTTATTAAGCTGATTACATAGTAGTTGCAACTTCACTCTTAAGTTCCTTTAGTTCATGTTTTGGAAACAATAATAAGAGCAGAAATAGGAACTCTGTTTTCCTTTTCTTGACTGAATTTTACTTCTAAATCTAGCTTAAATCACTCTTAGTCGTCATTTCATTTCTTTAGATCCTTAGCAGAAGTAGATTTAATATTTTGTTAAGTACATTGTACATCATTAGGGATTAAAGGATTAAAAACCCCAAAACAACGTAAACCTCAAAAACACTGAAGTAAGAAGGGTCATCTAGCACATATAGTGCACTACACTTCATCAGTTTATGATACTCAGATTGATAATTTATGTAGAGCAATTTAGGATACTGAATTGAGCAAATAGTGGCCACCACCAAGATCCAGAAGATAGAGCTTGAAGATCTAGAGAAGGGGGAACGCCTCTTCCACTCACAGATGTGGGTGAAGGGTTCTCCACTATAGTTCATTGTCGACAGCAGAAGCCAAAAGAACCTCATTTTAGTAGAGGTCATGAAGTGGCTAGGTCTAAAGACTGTAGCACATCCACATCTGTACACTATCGGGTGGCTTCACCAAAGACGAGATCTTCGTGTCAACTAGCAGTGCTGCCTTCTCTACAACATCAAGCCCTTCACGGATGAGGTATTGTGTGACGTTGCTCCTCTTGAAGTTTGTGATGTAGTTAGGACAAACATACTTGTGGAAGCAACATGTTGCATATGAGTCTAGACCTCACTCTGTGATTATTACTTTAGCTAATAAGTTGTCCAGGATACTGGAGGTAGCGCCGCCTATCACCATCTCTTTGACCACTACAAAGCAATGCAGTAAGATTATTTCCCAAACCAGGAAATTTGTTTTCCTTATGATTCGCCCCCAGGGCAAGAAGAAGGTTGTGGCCACAACTTCTAGGCAGGGCTCCTCTGCACAACAACAACAGGTGGAAAAGGTCATGGAGGAGTACAGGGATATTTTCGCCTCACCCACAAGGGTACCTCTGCGCTATCACGTCAAGCACTCCATCGGTCTGACCCTGGGCGCACCGCTGCCGAATAGACCGATCTATCGACGCTCTGTTTTAGAGAATGATGAGATCAAGAGGCAGATTCAGGAACTAATGTAGAAAGGGCACATTAGGTTAAACTCATCACTTTGTGGGAGCTCGATTGTATTGGTGCAGAAGAAGGATGGGACCTGGAGGCTCTTTATTGACTATTGGGCGTTGAATAGAATCACTGTCCAGAATAGGTACCCAAACCCATGGATTGATGACCTTTTGGACCACCTCAAGGGGGCCAAATATTTCAACAAGATTGACTTGAAGTCAGGTTATCACTAGGTGCCTATCAAACTCTCCGATGTGTGGAAGACTGCCTTTAAATCCAAGGGGGGACTTTTCGAATGGTTGGTCATGTCATTCGGATTAACAAATGCCCCTGCAACCTTCATGAGGCTGATGGATGACATCTTGCGACCCTTCACCAATGAAATCTTGATCTTCAACCATAGATGGGAAGAGAACCTCCACCATATTCGACATGTCCTTCAAAGCCTGTGCTAACACAAGTTGTGTGCTAACTTGGATAAATGCACCTTTGGCCTGACCTAGGTTCAATATCTGGGGTACAGAATGCTACAACTTTTTGGGTCTTGCCAATTTCTACTGTAGGTTCGTGTTGGGGTTCTCTCATACTTAGTCTTTAAGTCAAGTCACCAAGGGTGGAGAGAAAGAAAAGTTTTTTTGGTCGGAAACCCAACAACAAGCATTCTCTGAGTTGAATAATTACCTATGTTCCACACAAGTGCTCGTATTACCATACTTGCAACAACCATTTGCAATTGATACAAATGCCTTCGACTATGCTATTGGTGTGGTTCTTACTCACCATGGGCATCCATTGACTTGCGAAAGTGAGGCACTTTCAGACACAATTCGAAAATACCCCACTTACAACAAAGAAATGTCTTCCATCATGCAGGTTTATCATCAATGGAAGCATTACATTCTGGGGAAGGAAATGGTCATCTACATTTCCCACTGACCTCTATAGTTCATATAGGCACAAAGGGAAGTTGCAGAAGGATTTCCATTAGAAATGGTCCACATATTTGAAACAATTCCATTTGAACATTAAGTATAAGAAGGGAAGCACCAATAATGTTGTTGATTGCCTTAGCCAACCACTGATCATGGCGGTGATCACTGTGCTCGACTCATGTGGGCCCGAGACATCGGGGTGGCCACATCTTTCAAGAGTGATCAAGAATTCGGCAACCTATACCAAACAATCCTAGAAGGGAAGAAAGTTCCAAATTTTCACCTTCAGGATGCATTGTTATGCCACTTGGGACACATCCATGTTCCTTCAAGTGAGCGTGCGAAGATAATTTGGGAGGCGCCCAACAATTGGGTCGCTGGACATTCCCGAGTAGGGAAAATAGTGGCGGTATTGCAGAAGTATTTTTATTGGCCAAAAATTTGTCAGGATGTTGGGAAGTACATTAGATCCTACACCGCCTGCACCATTACCAAACCAACCATCAAGAAGCAAGGCCTATATACTCCTCTACATACTCCTGGCCGAACTTGGGAATTTGTCTCCATGGATTACATGTCGGGCCTTCCTTCTACTAAGCATAGAAACGATTGCATTTTCGTGATCATCAACAGATTCTCTAAGATGGCCATCATGGTGGCTTGCAAGAAGAGTATCACAACAGAGGCCATTTTTAAGCTATTCTTTGAGTGAGTATGGGTGAACTTTGGGATCCCACAATCCATTATCTCAGATCGGGACAACAGATTCCTGAGTGCATTTTGGTCAAGTCTCTGGTCGATGCTGGATACAAACTTACTAAGTCCACGACTTTCCATCCCCAAACTGATGGGTAAACAGAGGTTGTCAACAAGAAGAGCATACCCATTTTGCGCATGTACAACTTGAAGAATCCACGCACATGGGATGAAAGTCTCCCCTATGTCCAACACAACTCAACATGCCACATCCCCTTTCAGGTAGGATTGGGATTTCAACCATTATGCCCCATTGATGTGGCCATACCATTTGTAGCCACTTAGGTAGGTTCAGCTCACGCTCAATTCGAAGCTGAAAGGGTTAACAAATTCATTGAGCGCATTCAACACATCCGCCAACAGGTCCATGATATATTGGACAAAGCTAATGCTAAGTACAAGTAGTGCCATGATCAACATCGAATGTCGCACAAGTTCCAAGTGGGCAACAAAGTTTGGCTACATTTGCAGAAGGATCACCTTGCTGGACCCCACTGCAAGCTTCGCCTGCTCCAATATGGGCCATACACCAACACCAAGGCTACCAGTGACAATGCCTTCAAGCTCAACATGCCACCGTTCCTTGGTTTGTACCTAGTTTTCAATGTAGATCACCTTCAGCCATACTTTCCACCAACACATCTGATATTGCAGAACAACTCACACCAACATAGCTCAACCCAGACTACATGGAACATGCCACAACTGATAAGATCATGGACACACAGATCAACCATGTAATACTATCTTTATCTTTAATCCATGGATGTTGTTTAGGTGGATATAGTGCCAAGTATTTTCAAATTTAGTGTTAAAAGATGAACCTAAATCAAAGAACAAGTTCAAAATATCATCAAAAATAAAGGGAGGATCTCAAAAAATGCATATTGCAATTATAAAAAACCTAAAACATTTGATTGGCCAAAATAACCATGAAGTAAAAAAAACAACATTCAATATGATAGGAATTCTTCTTAAAAACATTTCCAAAGTCAAAATTGATGGATGAGGTCCCTATAGGATCTGCAAAAACAAATGAATCATATAACATATTCCATATTAGCTACCCATCTTTTACCAATTCCATTTCTTGCAATATGATAATTCTTATTATTACCTCCTAAATCAAAGTCCAACAAGATCTTATAATATGATAATTCTGGTTATCTACCCACATTAGAGCATTAGAGTAGAGAAAGAATTGACCAGAGAAATCATTATTTTTTGTTTTTATCTCTTATATTTATAAGCTTTGAATTGAAATTTGTTTCCAATATATTTATTATCTTTAAATCCATCTTGAAGTTATCAATCAAGTAGACAACAAGAAATTATTTTTTGTTTTTATCTGTTATATTTATAAGCTTTGAATTGAAATTTGTTTCCAATATATTTATTATCTTTAAATCCATCTTGATGTTATCAATCAAGTAGACAACAAGAAAATTGAAAGTTGTTGATAAAGTTATTCACATTTCAAAATACATAAACCAATTTTAAATACTTTACATTTTAATTTTATGTAGCAATATTTCTGTATTTTTGTTAGCCAATTCTAAATACTCTATATTTAAATTTATGTAACAATATTTCTCTATTTTTATTTTTAATTAATTTGTAATAAAATAAATCCAACAATAGTATAGTTCATTGAATAAAGAGTTGTATGCATTGCCATGGCATGCACTAAATGACGCTGTCCAATACTAATAATATAAAATATATGAATACTAAATATGGTTCTATAGATCAATACTTTCATATTTCTAAATGTGAATATAGAGTTTTACAAAATCACCCCATATATTAGTACCAAATTTCAATTTTATTTTTATCAACATTATAATTAATAAAACAAAATTATAACTAATAAAATTTTCTACTTTTAAAAATTGGTATTTTAGAATTTTGGGAAGACATTGGAGATCGACTAGATAGAGCAGCGCGCGCCCCTGGCCTAGGGTTCCTGACAACGCTGCAGCGCCCCCAGCTCTGCGCCTGGAAACCCCGCTGCTAGGCCCGCGCTCATCAGCTGTTGGGCTCCTGCCTCCCTCTTCTTCTTGCCTGGGCCTCCTGCCCTCCCCATGCACCGGGGCTTCTCTCCGGTCACCCTCCTTCGCTGATCTCCCTGTGATCTGGCTCTTCAATGGCGGAAGTGGATCCCCTGCCCCAGGATCCAGAGGACTTCGAGAAACTGTTTTCTTCTCTCATCCTTGAGAACGCAGCTGGAAAAATCCGTCCTTCTGCCTCCAAGTTCATTAAGAAATTAGATGAAATACCAGAAGTATCTCTTCCTCCTTCCCTCCCGAGGAAGGCTACAATCTCGCTAGCAGAAAGAGGCCTGGTCGGACAGTTCACAGGACTCTGGCCCTCACCAAGGTCAGTCCAAAGATGGGTCGAACGCAACTGGAACTCGATAGTGCAAGGGAAAATCGCAATCAGGTTTTGTGGCAGAGGATTTTACACCTTTCTGTTTGAATCAAAGGAGGATAGGAACCTCATCTTAAGAAAAGGCCCCTATTTCATGGACTCTTGGGGCCTCTACTTAAATAGATGGACTCCAGACTTCAACTCGGAAATGAACGTCCCTAACGTTGTCCCTGTTTGGGTCCGCCTGCCCCATTTTCTGCTCCACTGCTGGGGGGATGAGTCAGTCAAGGCTATCGGGAATGCTGTTGGAAAATTCATTGACAGATCTGAACCAAAGGAGAACATGCATGCTTGCGCGAGGATTTGTGTTGAGGTAGACCTGGGGAAAGGACTGCCGGAATCTATCAAAATCAAAGTCGACCAGTGGATGCACATACAGCAAGTGGACTACGAGCAGCTACCCTTCAAATGCAAGGTATGTCATGAGTATGGGCATTTCCCAAATAGATGTAGTAAATCTAAAACAAATGAATCTGAAGGTAATATTGAAATCTTCGAGGGAGCATGGGAACAGGTCAAAAAGAAAAAGCCAAACCCCCCTTCAGGCCCAAGCCCAAAGGTCCCCCTGAAAAACCTTTCCCACCCTTCCCACCCCTCCAGCTCAGTCCCTCCGTTCCCCTCATCCTCTAACCCCTTTGAATCCCTGTCCGCGGAGGACCCTATATCCCCACCTCCCTCCCCCAGAGGCACCGCTCTAGTAATCTCCTCCCCTCTATCCCTCCCTCAGCCTTCCCCTCCCCCAACTGTGGAACTAATCTTAACCAGAAACAAATCAAAGGAAAACAACCTCTCCATGGATCCCCCCAGAAAAGTAGGCAGGAAGTCCAACAAATAAATCAGAGATGAAAACGCAGCAAAAGAAATGGCCACCGGAATGCAGCAACCAATGGACACATTTCTAGACAAATCAAAAGGAAGTGGAGAAAAGATGAAAGAGAAAAGCGGGACCCACACCAAACAAGGTAAATGATGATCTTGGTCTCTTGGAATTGTAGGGGGATGGGCTCCTCCCTTAAAGCAAATGCATTCCGAGATCTCCTCAAATTCGAACAGCCAGACCTTCTCCTCCTCCAGGAGACCAAAATCTCAGATCAAGAAGTCCAAAACCATACAAAAAGAAGCAAAAATTATGCAGGCACAGCAATAAGCGCAGCTGGCGCATCAGGAGGTATAGGAACATTATGGAACAAAAATAAATGGGAACTCAACAGATCAAAAGTCTTGCAGCTGGTGGGTAAGAACGGACATACAGAACAAAGCTTCAAAAGAGGACTACACTATTTACAACATATATGCCCCTAACCATTATAGGGACAAAGCTTTATGCTGGGATTCAATAACCTCAGATCTCCTGGTAGCTCAAGGGAGGAACATTTTCCTTGGTGGAGACTTAAATCTAGTAAGGAATGCTGACGAGAAATTAGGAGGAAATTTCTATGCTGACCCTTCAAGAGACTCCCTAGAAGCTATAATCCAAACCCATAATCTAGTGGACATTCCTCCGCAAAATGGGAGATTCACCTGGAGCAACAAGAGAACTGGAAACAGCAACATAAAAGAGAGACTAGATAGAATTCTCGTCCAAGAAAGAACAGTAGCAAGATTCCCAAACATCCAAAGTAAAATCATTCAAGGTTATACTTCAGACCATAAACCAGTGGCCCTGACTTTAGACAAGGGAAAGATCATGGGGCCTCTCCCCTTTAAATACAACAAGGCTTGGGACAACAAAGAAGAATTTTGAAACTTGATCAAGGAACAGTGGGCAAAGGAAATTATTGGCTCGCCCCATTACATTTGGGAAGCCAAGTTCAAATCTCTCAGGACTGTTGTTAAATAGTGGGCAAGAAACCACGCAGCAGAGGAAAACAAAAAAAGAATCGACCTCCATATTCAGCTAGAGCAATGGAACCAGGAAAAGGAGAGAACCCAGTACACAGAGGAGGACCAAGCCAAAGAGAATGAAATGTATAAAGAATTGTATAGGTAAAATAGGATTGAAGAAGAAGAGCAGAGACAAAAATCTCGGTGCCTTTGGCTCAAAGCCGGAGACAAAAACACCTCCTTTTTCCATAACAGCCTAAAGCTCAGGCGCGCAGGGAATCAAATAGAGAGAATCATGGTGGACGGAAGAGAGATAAGGGATCAGGAAGAAATCAAAGAGGTTGCCTTCAGACACTACAACTCACTCTTATCAGCAGACCCCCGGCCACAGGATAATGAGGAGTTTCTCAGCTTAATCGAAAATAATATCTCAGAAGCCCAAAACAGAGAGCTGGACCAAGAGGTAACGGCAGAGGAAATTAAGTGGTTAGTCTTCAGCATGCAGCAAGACAAGGCACCGGGCCCAGACGGGTTCACAGTGGCCTTCTATAGAAATCATTGGGAAACAATCAAGAAAGACTTCATAAGGATGGTAAAAAAATAAATTTCAAAATGCAAAATGGGGAACAGTATTAAATCTTCTCACCTAGCCCTCATCCCCAAGGACCCCAACCCCCAATCCTTCGATCGATTCCGCCCAATCTCCTTGTGTAATGTTTCCTACAAAATCATTACCAAAATCCTCGCCAACCGGCTAAAAAAACTTCTCCCCTCCCTCATCTATGAGAATCAAGGGGGCTTCGTCCCAAGAAGACAAATCATGGATAATGTCATTCTTATCCAAGAGGCAATTCACAGCAGCATAAACAGGAAGGAAAGGGGAATGATCATCAAACTAGACATGGCAAACGCCTTTGACAGAGTCAACCACCACTTCCTTAAGGAAGTTCTTGGGAAATTCAGGATATCTAGCACCTTTATCAGCATGATCATGGATTGTATATCCTATCCCTGGACAGCCCCTCTGATTAATGGCAGGCCAAGCAATTACTTCAGAAGCACAAGGGGACTGAGACAAGGTTGCCCTCTCTCCCCTTTCCTATACATCATCATGGCCGAAACGCTGAGCATACACTTGGAAAAACTACACAGGCAAAAATAAATCACAGGAATTAACATAGTTCGAGGAACCAAGGGGATAAACCACTCTCTCTTTGCAGATGACACACTCCTAATTGGGGGAGCCTTCAGTTTGATGGCAAGAAGATTCAAGAAAACGTTAGAATCCTTCCTTCTAGCGTCCGAAGGAAAGCTCAACAACAACAAGTGCATGATATTCACTTGGAATGTCCCCAGACACATCATTCAGAGAATTTCCTCAATTCTGGACATCCCGGCACAAAGGAATTGGAGCCACTTCATGTACCTGGGACTGCCTTTAGTAAAGGAATCGATCAAAACTAAAATCTGGGTGAAACTCATAGAAAAATTGAGAGGAAAACTCCAGAGTTGGGGGATGACTTGGCTCAACCTGGCTGGAAGAACCACTCTCATCAAAGCCATTCTCTCTGCCCTCCCAATTTATCAGTTCGCAGTCACTCTTGCCCCAGCTAGCACTCACAAGCATATGGAAATAATTATTAGGAGCTTCCTTTGGCAGGGAGGAAGGCAGGACTCCAAAAAGTTTAGCCTTGTAAAATGGGATCAGGTCATATTACCGTTTGAAAAAGGAGGGCTAGGAATAAAAATCCCAAGACTATCCAACATGGCCATGGGTTTCAAGCTGATATGGAGAATCCTCAACAGGAAAGGTGCCTGGTGGACAGAAGTAATCAAAAGGAAATACCTGAATGGTCCCAACTCCAACATCCTATCTGAACCAATTGTTGACAGGCAGTGCACCCCAGTCTGGAATCTCATTAAAAAAACTCTCCCCCAATTCAAAGAATATATCTGCAGAGCTCCAGGAAGTGGAAGAGATATTAACATCTGGACTGATCGTATAATGGGCACAGGACCAAGGGAGGCAATCCAAAATCTCAGACCTTTGCAAATTTGGATGGAAGCAAAAAATTTAAATTCTCTATATGAAATCTCCACTTGGGATCAAAGAAGATGGCAGGGCTGGAAGTGCCTCCCTCTTCCAAACAATCTAAGGGAGATTTGGGATGATCTCAAGCTATCTCTTTTAGGGTCAGCTCCCCTCAACAGCCTGATCGAGGACAAGTATGTCTGGGATCCCAATGACGGAAACTACACAGTCAAAGAAGGCTATAAAACCCTCCAAAATGCCACAGCCACCAACAACTGGGCTCTCCACAAAGTGGTCTGGAACTCTGAATGCCTCCCGAAGGTCAAGTTTTTTAACTGGACTCTCCTCAAAAGCAAAATCCTCACAGCTGAAAACCTTAGGAAAAGAGGCATCCTAGGTCCCTCAATATGTTGCCTTTGCCGAGCAGCTGAAGAAAGCAGCATCCACCTCTTCCTTGAATGCTCCTTTGCACAAAACTGCTGGAAGCTCATCACTAGCCCTCTAAGTATAGGAGAAATGCCCAACCAGATCACCTCTCTCCAAAAAAATTGGGGGAACAACTACCCCTACCCCAAGAAAAACAAAACTCTCGTCAAAAGATTGTGGAACAGCATCCCCTCAACTCTTTGTTGGCAAATCTGGATCACCCGAAATAAATGCATTTTCAATAACAAGAAGCCCAGCATTCCCAGCACTCTGGAAAAATCAATAGCGCTCATCTCCGAGACCATAAATGCTAATGGAATGTCCCAACTAGATCAAGAAACCTGGAATCAAAGGGAGGCTGAATGGATTAGCAAATTCAGTCTAGATACAAGGATCTCTACTGCTTCAAATACAGGCCAGAAAAGGAAGGAGTGGAAGCTCAGAGGCTCCAACGAGGAAGTTAATGATTGGGTCCTAAACCAAAAGAGGCCCTCCCTTCAGTTTGATGGGGCCTCCAAAAATAATCTGGGTCAGGCAGGTGCTGGAGGAGTTATCAAGGACCATCAGGGCAAAATCATGGTGACTTATGAGTGGGGACTAGGCATCATGACCAACAACAAGGCCGAGGCTTATAGTCTCTTCCTGGGTACTTCAATCCTGAAGAGACTTGGATTGCAAAACCCACTCATAATGGGCGATTCAGCCATAATTATAGCCGCCATGGTCTCAGGGGGTGAATTCAAGCAAACAGCTTTGAACAACATCAAAACCAGGATCATAGACAACATAAGAGAAATAAAAGGGGCCACTTTCAAACATGTGCTAAGGAGCAACAACAAAGAGGCAGACAAATAGGCCAACAAGGCAACCAGCAGACTTGTAGGTCAAGTTAGAGAAAATGACTCCACTTATGACAAAGCAATTCCTTAAGTTGTCATATCCCACCCCTACTCCTCAGAATCTGGGTCACCTCAGACCTCACCCTTCTCGAAATCTGCATACCTCCAAATCTCCTCACTCTTTGCCAAATCTCCTCGACTGCGCCATTCAGTCCCTCCTTTCTCCGACCCTCACCCCTGCGATCATATATTTCACCTCTCCTAGATCCGATCTTGTGTTCCTCATGACCTCCGCCGACATTCTCAGGCGCTGCTCAGGCGGATTGCACTCCAATATCTTCCTCGCTCGCAGCAAAATCTCTGACTGGATCCACAGTCACCTCAAGTATCGGATCCGCCTCCACTTGAACTCTCATACGAACTTCTCCTCTCCCTTTATAATCAGCAGCATCGCTCCCTCCTCAAACTCAGTTTTCATTGCTACGAAGGTCCCGGCTCTCGGCCTCTTCCAGCTCAGTCCTCCTCTTGAAGCAATGCGCACTCATTTTGAATATGGAGATCGAGCCACGACAGTGGTAAACACAGGCATTTTCACTCTCAGGATTTCAATTTTTTCTAACTGGTTGTTTGTCTCTCTGTCTCAGCGCTCCTTCCCTCTTTTCACCATTCCTCTGCTTTCCAGCTCCCCTCCCTTCTTTTCTGTCCCCCTCCTAAACAGAAACACAGCACAACATTCCCCCTATAAGCACCCTTTACTTCCCTTTACCGCCCATTCCATTAGATATCGCCCTCTGCAGCATAAGAACTCTGGTTACTCTCTTCAGCCCGGCGAAATGGCGGATCAACAGGAAGCCCAGGAGCCCGCTACCAATCCTTTAGAGAATGTCATTACGAACAGCGAATGCACTCTCTGCAAAGCGCACACCTTCATGATCGCCAGATTCATCAAGCGCTTCAACGACCTTAAAGAGGATTACCATTCGGACAACAGGTCAAAAAGGAAGAAGTTGGAGAAGCAGAAAGCAGAGATCGAGGCCCTTAAGGAGAGATGCACCCACTTAGAGGAAGCGATTGCTCACATCAGGACTTTAACCCAAAGCATGCAAGCTGAAGCCTCGACCAGAGCCAGCGCAAGAAAAGAAGTTCTCCCGAACGATTCAGTCAACCAGCAGCACCCTTAAGATTTATGAATTGCAAATTTTGTTGGCTAGCAGGCTCCTTTGTCCGGCAATATAGCCGTTACCTCTTTCATTCTAGTTACCGTTTATCTAGCAACAAGGATCAAGGGTCTGCACACCCATTTTGGATCCTCACTGCCATGTTTTCTCCATTACATGTAATAGGACTCAGTCCTTGAAATTTTTTTATAATATATTAGTAACCGATTTTGTCAAAAAAAAAATTGGTATTTTATTATATATATTATATTATATTATAAACTAATAATCATTAAAATTTTATGTATGTAATATTTTATATTCAATTTGGATTTCTAAATTAAGCATAAAGAATCACAAGGTGTTGTAAAATCATTTTTTTCGCACTGAGACCACTACATTAAAACTTATTCTAAAGATATAAAAAATGTAGTGTTGATGGTTAGTACATGTTTTTTTATGTAATTAATAGTAAAAGTTATTGTAACTAAGTTAAAAATAATATTATTACCATGTAAAAAATTGTCTATATTTATAATGGTTTTTAACATATTTTTCTAAATAGATTATTGTATTGAATAGTAAACTTATTTTTATACTTGCTATGTTAAATGGGCTTTTATATTTATCATTTTATGTTTTAAAATTTTATAGAACTAAACTTGTTATACACACTATTGTTTCAATGTATGAAGCATGTATTTATGTTTCCTTTATATAAAATACATATCTAAACTTCATAACATGTTATCAATGTATATTTTTATACTTGCTATGTTAAATGAACTTTTATATTTATCATTTTATGTTTTAAAAGTTTATAAAACTAAGTTGTTATACACATTATTGTTTTAATGTATGAAGTATACATCTATGTTTTCATTATATAAAATACATATCTAAACTTCATAACATATCATCCATATATATTATAAAAGTAGTAATATTATCATTTTAAATTTAAAAAATAAAATAAAATTGTTTATTTTTTTTTAAAGTTTACACTAAAGGATCCAAAAACATGAAATGCCAAAAGAATAAAATAGTATTAATTCATAACAATATATAAATAATAAAATATCTTATAATTTAATAATTAATAATAAAAATAAAATCTTGTAATTAATTTAATATAATGTAATAAATAAAATATAATAGTTTATAAATTTATAAATAAAAATAAAAACTTTAGAAAACAAAAACAAATGATAAATGATACATAAATAACTAATAAATTATTTGTATTAACTTAGTTGGTCAAAATCGATGCCTCGCCATCGAGAGGTCACAGGGACCATTCTCCCCGATGCCCTTGGGGTTAGGCCTAGCTAGTGGGCCGCGGGGCTAGATTCCCTTCAGGGTCGATCAATCCAGATTTTTCTGTGGACATAACGCCACCTGTTGACCAAGGTGTCCGTGAACCACAACATAAAAAAAATAAATAAATAAATAAAATAAAATATTAAATTATTTGTGAGTTGATCTTTCAACAAATAAACAAAGGAGGGTGATTCAATCACTATCACCATTGTTACATTAAATTGATAATTGTTTTGAAATACATTAGATTGATAATTGTTTTGAAATAAAATTTATCTTCATTGTTACATTAAATTGATAATTGTTTTGAAATACATTAGATTGATAATTGTTTTGAAATAAAATTTATCTTAGTTTAAAAATAATACAGGTAGCTAATCGCCTACTCAACACCGAATTAGAAATTAATATCAAGATCGACCTCGGTAATCCAAATACAGATCTTCTGAAAAAGTACCAACTTCTCATTTTAGTGTCATGAATAAAGAAAACTGGATATAAATGTGAGAAACAATATATTTTTTTTAATTTCATAAATGTCAAAAATATCCAGTAGTGCAGATGGTTTAATTTATCAAAATACAAATAGCTAAGTGCCTCTACCAGAAGCCACATCATGCAATTAAAAATTAATGTCGATTCGCCCCGTGATCTAAATGTAGATTTTCCAGGTATACATACTATATATTTGGGGAGTTGTCTTTAGTGCATTTTTTGGATGTTTTTCTAGTGGTTTTTTCTGGTCTAATTTCTCTAAAATCTAGCAGGAATTTATTGAAAATTGAAATCACAAGTTTGATGGGTAATCCCTGCAAAATTGAAGTGCCTTAGGGGTTTTTGAGAGTACTGAATCCATATATACAGTCAAAAATTAGTTTAAATAACACAAATCAAGATCTCACCTAAATTTTTCCGCTAGACACCAGACAATCCAAAAAGTCGCACAAAAGACAACTCCCATAGTCGCACTA
>APFE031680392.1:72341-87280 GCA_000404065.3 Pinus taeda | reverse complement strand
TTAAAAAAAAAAATATTGATTTTATGTTTTGTTTTCACATATTTGAATGAAACGTTTGCGAAGGTCACAAAAGGTCGGTAACATTGGGAATGATAGAAGGTGTTGAATATGATTATGTTGAATCGGTTCAAGAGGAACTGGCACGAAGGGCTTAGAAAGGAGCCCCGCAGAATCTGGATCTGACTCCAAGGTTTTTGTCTTCAAAGGCCGTGTATAATTCACATTTTCACTAATCATGTTTGTTTGGATGGTCATACAAAATTTCCTGAAACCAACTTTGGAAACGAATATATTATAGAACTATTGAGTTTTTGCTCATCAACTCGGCATTTGACCTTAAAATTTTGCTTTGTTAGAGGGAACAACTCCAAACTTTTATGTGTAGAATTTTCTTGTAGATTCACAAACTCATACAATTTACTTAAATCATAAGACAAAAATCTATTTCTTTTTAAGTAGTGGAAACCAATAGATCGATGAAAAACAATATGAACAAGAAGAAGATAAATCAATGACATATAACGCAAGATGTATATGGGGAAAACTATTACTGAAAACTTCGTTATTTGTATTGCACATATCAGAAATATGAGTTAAGATACAAAGCTTGTTCTCACTAAAACAATTCCGCACAAGTATGCTCAACTCTCATAGCTCACAAACAAGCTCTTGGCCAACACTTAGCCAATTTTGTAGCTCTCCAAGGCCCTATTTCCTTGCATAACTCCTAGGATGAATAACTTGTATTTAAAGGGAATTCATGCTTCCAAAACTGTGCAATCCAAACAAAGGTCCTTTGATTGCATGCATGATATTTACAACTCAGTAAATCACACAATTGATAGTACACTCTCCCTGCACTTTAGTCTCAGTTGGGTCTTTCTCATAATCGACATACATGAGTTTTTGATGAGGGAATTTTCAGTTAATTAGAGTGACACTTGTGGATGCACTAGTGCACCAACTGACTGTTAACTCTCTATTAATTCCACAAATAGTTTGGAACTAATTTAACTGAACATAACTCAGTAAACTGAGTTATCTAATTTACAACTCAATTTAAACTCATATTGGACCCCGAAAACTTAGGGAGAACATATACATGACTACAGAAAGACTTTCAACTCGAAATTCCTAAGCTAATTAAGTTAATTAAACTTAATTAACTATTTACAAGTTGCTATGAGAATATAATTCGATTTTAATTCTTAGTTTATTTCAAGGACAAATTAAACTAGAATTATTTGTTGATATTTCTCAACAATCCCTCTTAACAAAAAAGGGATTATCAACTACCCCAATCTTGTCTCTGTGAAACTCGAATTTACATCTTGACAATGCCTTTGTCAAAATGGCAGCGTCTTGCTCCTCCATGGGAATGTACTCTAACAACATAACCCACCTCAATACACAATCTTTGAGATGATGATATCATATATCAATATGCTTGGATAGATCATGAAAAACTGGATCTTTAGAGAGTTTGATAGAACTCTAATTATCACAATAAATCACAGTTGGATTCATTTATTGACCAAACAACCCAACCGGGATCTTCCTCATCTAGATGGCCTCACATGCTGCCTGACTTGCAGCCATGTACTCCGCCTCTACTGAACTGAGTGCAACCGATCTCGATTTCATGTTGTACCAAGAAATTGTTGCTGACCTGATACTAAATATCCCTCATAATTTGTTATTCCAGTTGGATGGACTCCTTGCGTAATCTCCATCAGTGAAGCCTTGAAGCTTCACTCCCTTTGTCTGTTTCTGCCATAATCCATAATGAGAAGTGCCTCTAAGGTATCTCAACACATATTGTGTTGCCTTCCAATACATTTTGGTACACCTAACCATCGCTTGACTAAGTTGATTAACTACATAGCACATATCCAGTCGTGTGTTCACCTGTAAACAGTAGCTTCCACTACTTCCCCTGATGTAGCATCCTCCTTCCTCCAGTTACCTGCTAAAGGAGTCTCCATGGGTTTGTTGCTCTCCATGCGGAATCTCTTGAGTATCTCATTGGCATACTTGCCTGAGACACAAACAAATCCCCATCTCCTTGCCCTACCTCCCTGCCAAGAAGGTAATGCATGAGCCCCATGTCCTTCATCTCAAACTCTCTTGCAAGGTCCTCCTTTCAAGACTTGATCAACTGATCATCACCTGTCAATATGAGATCATCAACATAAAGTACAATGATCAATAGTTTACCTTCGACCGCTATGTGGTATAGGTTCGCATCCACTTCACTCTTCGTGAAGCACAACCCGGTGAAGTAACTATCCATCTTGTTGTACCAAGCACGAGGTGCTTGCTTCAGTCTATACAACGCTCTCTTGAGCCGGCACACCTGCGACTCACGGTCAAAGGTCTCAAAACCTTCGGGCTCTTGTATGTACACCTCTTCCTCAATCATGCCATTAAGAAAGGTTGTCTTCACATCCATCTGATGCATCTTCCAACATATTTGTGCTAATAATGTAAATATAGAACTGGTTGACGAGTACCTTGCAATAGGAGCAAAGGTCTCATCATAGTCAATCCCCTCTACCTGTGAAAATCCACGGGCCACAAATCTAGCCTTATGCTTCTCCACACTACCATCTGCAACTTGATTTACTATGTAAAGCCAACGGGAGCTCACCACTAACTTGTCCTCCAGTCTTGGGACCACATTCCAAACATTGTTACGAACTGTAGAGGCATACTCCTCCACCATGGCATCAACCCAAACCAGCTGCTGCACTGCTTCCTTAAAGGAAGATGGCTCTGTCACAACACATTCGCCCATAAGAGCAATGTATCTAGTGTACCTCCCAGGTGACCTCCTCTGCCTGTGTTGAGAAGTGGGTGCTCCCACATTCTCCCGTGCATCATCCAACAATATGTCAACCTCTCTGGTGCGCTTTCTTCCCTCTCTGGAAGACTCTGCCTGAGTGGATGTCTCCACTCCTGGATCCTCTGCATGTGGCTGCTCCACATGAATCTGAGGCTCCTCAACATTAGGAGCTAAAATATCCTCATCTGCATGTAGTTGAAGCTCCTTGTCAAGGGAAACTTGCATGGCCTTCTCCTTATCGAATTTGACATCCCTGCGAACCATTGTCATCCCACTGGTCGACAAATACACCCGATAGTTGTAAGGTGTATTAGTGCACCCCACAAATAACCCCAACTATGTTGTCGGCTCAAGCTTCTTCTATGCATATTTGGTCACATGGCAATATATCAATGACCCAAAAATCCTGAAGTGACCAACATCTGACCTCTTACCGGAATAAGCCCCTTCTTGTGTCTTCATCTCAAGTATCTGATGTGGGCTACGGTTCTAAACATAAATCATTGTGTTGCATGCCTCATCCCACAAGTGTAGTTGTAGGCCCTTATCATGCAACATCGCCTTCACTGCTCCTATTATGCTTTTGTTCTTCCTCTCAACCACCCCATTCTTTTGAGGGTTGTGGGGTGCCATCAACTCCCGTTTAATCCCTTTCGTTGTACAAAAGTTCTTAAACTCATTTAAGACATACTCACCACCATTATCACTATGTAAATATTAAGTTTCTTGCCTGAGTTTTTCTCCACCAATGCTTTAAACTCACAAAACTTTGTGAATGTTTGATCCTTTTTCTGCATAAAAAGTATCCAACATTTTCGAGAAAAGTCATCAACAAATATAACATAATACCTGTGTTTTGCCGTGGATGCTATCAAGAATGGTCCACACACATCTAAATGGAGTCGCTCAATAATAGTCTCTACTCGATTGTCTTTGTCGTGAAAGGAAGACTTGGTGTATTTTCCCAAAGTAAACCTCTTGCATGTATCAACTTGCTCAAGTGTACCTTTGGGAAGACCGGTAGAGATCTGCCGCAATATCTTAAAAGCCCCATGATGGAAGTGGCCCAATCACCTATGCCACAACTCGCCAACACCACGGCTCTGCACCCTTTTTGCTTTTGTTCTCAAAGCAACACACTACTCTATCTCCAACTTATAGAGATTCTTCACATGAATCCCTATCATCTTTACTTGGTCAGTGGCTATGTGTCGAAGGAACGCCTTTCCTTTCGAGAAGATCACATCATAGCCTCTATCCTCAAGCATGGCAACCGATACCAACTTCTTCTTTAGCTTGGGCACATACATAAGATTCTTCAAGGTGAGTGGAACCCCATGCCCCTCTAAAAAGTAATCGTGTCCAATCTAGTAACACTATACTTCTCGTCATCACCCATCTCGATGTGCATCTAGAGATCTTTCTCCTCCAGGGCACTGAGTAACACTTTGTTGCCAGTCATGTGGAATGAAGATCCATTGTCTAAGTACCATACACTTCCCATCATTGATGAAACCACGCATGCGATGAGGGAAAACTCCAATTCGAATTGAGAGGCCAAAGCCTCACTTGTCACTCCTCCTGAGGAATTCTTCTTTGACTGCTTGAGTGGAAAATTTGTAGCAAAATGGCCCAGCTCATGACAATGAAACCACTTAACTTTCGCCATGTCTTTCTTCTTACTTCCATGATAAGAATCCGGGAATGGAAAACTTTCCCTTTCCCCTTCTTCGTCTTACTCGTTAAGGCACAATCTCTTCATCATCAGTGTTTTATGAAGAGCCATCCCTGGTGTTCCTTCTGATCTCCTCTTGCATTAAATTCAACCGTTGTCATTCATAATCTGGCAGCTTCACCTGACCATTGACAAAGTCTTGATAACTATGCCAACTCAGGGAGTCCTAAAAGAGCAAGATTCATCATATCATCATTGACAACCGTGATTCCAACACTTCCAAGTTCATCATGACACTGAGTGAATTTGCTCAAGAATTTTGGAATCGTCTCGCCTTTCTCCATTTTGATTTTTCGAAGTTTTTCCTTTAGTGCCAATTTCCTTTCGTCACCGTTGTTATGATACAAGTCTATCAATGTTTTCCACATAGCATACGAAGTTTCCTTGCCATGGAGACTCGAGACAATGTGGTCTCGAACTCCCTCAAGGATTATCCACCTCGCCTTTGCCACACACTTCTTCCATTCGACCAAATTCTATGCATCCGATGTTGTTGGCTTAGGAATTTCTTGATCAATGAATTCCTTCAAGCCATTATCCTCTAGCACAACCTCTATTTTGTCCCTCCAAACTACAAAATTTGAGATTCCTTCTAAGGCATACTCGAGCCACAAACCGTAGAACACTATCTACCGATCCTAAAGTATATATTGCAAATTCAAATTTCCCCTATAACCCTGAACTCAAAACTTCAAAATATCCTTTAGTATACTGTCTTTAGCTCCGATACCATGTAGAATTTTCTTGTAGATTCATAAGCTCATGCAATTTACTAAAGCATAGGACACGAATATACTTCTACTTTCAACCAAGGAAGCCAATAGATCGATGAAAAAAATATGAACAAAAAGAAGATAAATCATAGAACATAACACAATATGTATTTGGTGAAGCCACTTGCTCAAAAACCCACTATTTTTATTTCATATATTAGAAATATGAGTGAAGATACAAAGTTTTTTCTCACTAGAACAATTCCACACAAGTATGCTCAACTCTCACAGCTCACAAGCAAGCTCTTGGCCAACACTTAGCCAATTCTGCAGCTCTCCAAGCCCCTATTTCCTTGCATAATTCCTAAGATGAATACCCTGTATTTAAAGGGAATTCATGCTTCCAAAACTATTGAATCCAAACATAGGTCCATCTTTGATGGCATGCATGATATTTAAAACTCAATAAATCACACAACTGATAGTACGCTCTCCCTACACTCTAGTATCAACTAGATATTTCTCAGAATCAACATGCATCAGTTTCTGACGATGGAATCTTCAGTTAACTAGAGTGACACTTGTAGATGCACTAGTGCACCAACTAACTGTTAACTCTCTATTAGTTCCACAAATAGTTTGGAACTAATTTAACTGAACATAACTTAGTAAACTGAGTTATCTAATTTACAACTCAATTTAAACTCATACTGGATCCCTAAAACTTAGGGAGAACATATACATGACAATAAAAAGACTTCCAACTTGGAATTCTTAAGCTAATTAAGTTAATTAAAATTAATTAACTATTTACAAGTTGTTATGAGAATATAATTCGATTTTAATTCTCAGTTTAATTCAAGGACAAACTAAACGGGAATTTCTCGTTCCCATTTCTCAACACTCCGATCATTAGCCCCAATTCAACGCTCAACATCACAATGCGACAAAAATAAAAGGGGGGTAGTCGACACTTCCCGAGACGACCCAAAGTCAAATATATCTCTTTTTCCAATTTTGCCTCCCTCATGGATATCCCCATTGGATCCACATATGAACCTCGAGCCCTTAAGCAAAATCACCGGCTTTCTAGGCAACATGACACTCTGCCTCTCTCTGAACTTATGGGGATTGGGGGACTCGCTGAAATTCTTATCCCTCAGAGAAATTTCCACCTCTGTGAACCCTCTTATCATTCTGCGGAAAGAATTGATGACTAATGCACAGACGGTTTTAGAATACTCTAGAAAGATGTTTTCGGATTATGATATGGTGGTTGTTGACTCCATTGGCCTCTTGGGGGTTATGACACCCTTATGGAATCCACGATAGGCTCAATTTCGAGCATACTTCTATTTTTCCGGTAGCCTCCTATTCAACCAACTAAGGGGTATACTTGGTCGACTATGCTTTCTTAACTTGTATGCTCCATACCTAGATAGGAATAATTTTTGGAACATAGTGGAAGCCTCTGATCTCCTAAAAATTGAATCCCTCATTATTCCAGGAGATTTCAATGCCACCATTTTGTTGGATGAATGCTAGGGCACAGTTCGAAGGAGAGATCCATTGGCGATAGACTAAATTCCTTTTTTTGTGACAATAATTTGTTGGACATCCGACCCAAGATTATGGTTCCCACCTGGCATAGTGGCAGAGCTAGAAATCAACACATTGCCAAACAATTGGACATATTTCTGGTTAATGAAGAACTCATGGAAAAATTGGGATACATACAATCGGAAGTCCAAAAAACTTACATTTTTGACCATTTGTCCATCAATCTACTATGGAGAAGAGAGGAGGTGTGACTGGGAAGGCCCTGTAAATTCAATTACGTGTGGCTTGAAGATGATGAATATAACATCCTAATCCAGGATTTTTGGAACCACCACAGGACTGAAAAAAACTCTCCAATGATCGTCATCCACAACAAACTCTTTACTCTAAAAGTAGAAGTAAAGAAGTGGGAGACTAGGAAAAAAAGAATATATATAGGGAACTTGAAGAAATTAAAATACAATTGGAAAAATTGAGCAAGGAATTGGATATTGGGAATCCTTCGTCGGACCTTATTACAAACATCAAGAATTTGGAGGACAAAAAAAAAATATCCTACACATAAATAAAGTAACATGGAGACTTAAAAGTAGGGCACTGTGGATCAAAGAAGGGGGTCGAAATACAATTTTTTTTCACAGATATGCAAACTACAAAAGGTAAATAAACTCCATCTGGAATATCAAAGATGCAAATGGAAACATGATTCACTCCTTCCCTGAGATCTGGTATGCAACTGCTAATTTCTTTGAGGATGCCTGCAAAGTTAGGATGGAAAATGGGATTGATGATCAAATCTTGGGTTCGGATTCATATCCTAATATGTTTGATGTAGAGAAAAATGAAAAGTTATACAAACAGGTCAATCTCGAGGGGGTACATTCTGTCCTAGAATATTTTATTAAACATAAATGCCCCGGTCCAGATGGTTAGATGGTTGAATTTTTACTGCATTTTTTTTATTTCATTGGGTCAGAATTGGTGAACATGGTAGAAGAATCCACACAGGAGGGACACACCCTGGGACCTATCAACTCTATGTGCATTGCCCTCATTACAAATATTAGTGAGGTGATCTCTTTCGTTGATTACAAACCCATATATCTCCAGAATTTGTTATACAAGCTTATATCTAAGATCATTTTCTATCAGGATTAAACATTCCCTGTCCACTTATATCTCTCCGGAACAATATGGCTTCTTACAGGATAGATTAATACATGATGCAATGGCTACGACATAGGAATGCATGCATTCCATTCACTCAAGGAAAATGGAAGCAATTTTCATGAATATTGACTTACAAAAAGCATACGATAGTGTCGACTGGGTTTTCCTCCACATTATTCTACATAATATTGGATTGGAGACAAGGAATATTGAGTGGATCATGGTGTGCGTCACTTCTGTTAACTATGTTGTTATTATTAATGGATATCCCACAAAACATTTTGGAGCTGGTAGGGGACTTTGATAGGGATGTTCACTGTCTCCCCTACTTTTTATTCTAATTATGGATGGACTTAGCCATAAAATTACGCATGCTTGCTTGGATGATGGCTTATGTGGACTGGCAGTTAGCCGAGACATTAGTGTATCACACAATTTCTTTGTGGATGACATATTGGTTTTTGGTATGCTTTTGAGAAGGTATTGGGTTACCTTATATAACATTTTCTGCAGATTTGGCAGAGCCTCTAGACTAGTGATAAAAAAAGGGATGTCTTTACTATTATTTGTGGGGGAGAAGATGGAGGACATTGAATACGTAGCAAATATTTTTGGTGTTGATTCAATGCACATTAGTAATGGTTTAAAATACCTGGGTTACAATATTACGCCCAATAATTACAGAGTCAGCGACTAGTGGTGGATTGTCGAAAGGTTCCATAGGAAGACCTCGGGCTTGGAACACCGATTATTAACTCTTGGAGGTAGAGTCACTCTCACCCAATTGGTCCTGCAACAGTTGGTGGCATACCAAGCTCATATTTACTGCCTCCCTGCCAAGATTATACAAAATATAAACAATATTATGGCAAGCTTTATATGGCTTGGCTCAGGGAAAACATTCAAGTACCACCTCACTAAACTTGATAATATCATTATTCCTCAAAGGCTGGGTGGATGGGGGTTACTAAACTTAAAACATTTTGGTTGGGCATTACTGATCAAGTCCCTACGACGCGGAATTTTGGGGAACTATATATGGGGAGACATCATAAGGTCGAAATATCTAAGAGGCATCAAGGTTGGTCATTGGATGAGACATGAGCTCAAAGGATGTACACAGGGATCCACTATATGGATCAGTTTCAACAAAGTAAAAACCGGGTTATTAAAAAGACAATGCTAGACTTTTGGATCTAGAGCAGAAATAATTATGGGAAGAGATCGAATATTGGGTTCAGAGATTAAGAAGAATTATAATGTATCATTGATTCACAACCTCAACATGAGGGGGTATTTCTACCTAGCCCAGACCATTAAAACATTGCATGGCATCACTCCTATTTTGATGAGGGCAGAGGAGATGGGGCTATCTGGAGAAAACATTGAGAGATGAGAATGCTTGACCAATGAACTACACAGAGCGAGGATCTATAGAGATGAGGCGGGTGACCAAGTTGGAAGGGATGGGAAGACACACAAAGGTGTTATATCTGTTGCAGATACATATTTATACATTTGCTACACCATGCACAATATACAGAACACTACCTAGTTTGCCAAATTCTAGAAGGGATAGGTCCCATACAAGATGGTCCTATTTACTTGGCTAACATGGAGGAACAAAAATTTAACTCGGGAAATCTGAGAAAGAACGACATCCATGGACCTGGCATATGTGTTTTTTGCAATAGGCAAGAGGAAAATAACACATATATTTCTACAATGCCCATGGGTTGTATAGGTATGGAACAAGACCTTGGGTATCTTAAATTACAAGCACATTGTACCAGACACTATTGAAGCATGCCTAATATGGTGGACCAAGAGGTCTAGAAGGTTAAGGGTTGTTCCCATTGTAATGCTCTAGGAATTGTGGAGAGCCAGGAACTCCATCATTTACAAAGGAAATGTTCTTAATCACAATAATGTCATCAATAACATCTTTTCTTGGGTGTGACCACTTTTTTAGACTAATCCATCTCATAACAATGTATTACATATAAAAAACACCCCAAAATCTATCTTTCCCTATAAGTTTCTTAAACGATGCAACATAGGATGGGAGATGTGGATGTGGAGCTTGGATCCGCATGGATTACAATCAACACTACAATATTCACTGGTCCGAAGGGCCAAGAACAAATATGAGAGCAGAAGTGATTGCCGAATGGGGCTTAATGTGGTTTGTTAGCTTCCTTAACATCCCCAGAATGTTGGTATACGAGGATTCGTTGGCCATAATTAACTAGAAGTGATCGCTTTAAGGGGCTTAAAGTGGTTTGTTAGCTTCCTTAACATCCCCAGAATGTAGGTCTATGGGGATTCACTGGCCATAATCAACCATGTACAAGGCTTGGCCTCCATATCACACCCACACCTATAGGGATGGTTTCAGAATATTGAATTTCTCAAGGGCTCCTTTCAGCAGATTCTGTTCTAGCACATCCATCGTGAGTTCAACAAAATTGCAGACAATATGTCCAAGTTGGGCATCATGGACCCCCCTGGCAGAATGCACATCACTCTCGAAATTGGAAGTTCACACATGGACATTGGCTCCATTCCCATGCCTGGTTAAACACTTCTGGATTTCAGATCCTCTGGCAGTTTGATCCATGGTTGTTACTATTGGTTTTTGTTGTCTTTTTATCACTATATGTTAGACATGGTATATGATTTATGTTTTTCCTTTTGCTGCTATATTGGAAGTGTTCTCATGTGGCTAACACTTATAGTGACTAAGACATATGATCTCAAACCTGGATGCTATGAACTTTTTCACTATCTCTGCCATATGATAGACTAGAATGATGAATATCTATAAACAATATGTACTCACACCACTTTCATGTGTCCTTCTTTCACTTCGCGATGTTGTTAATTGCTTGCAACTTTGGCGAGTTGTCTTGGGCTGCCCTGCCTTGACTTTGTCCTTTGTTTTGCGGTTTGGGGGCACTTCTCCCTTTCTTTGGATTCGTAGATCCAAAGTCTTGCTTCTTCTGTTTAAACTTCGGTTCGATCTTGATGACGTATCGATATGTCGTGTTGAGTGAGGAGATGTCCAGGAACTCCAGATCATCCTGGATGTACCTGTGTAGGCAGTTGCAGTACTTGAGTACCAAATGTTTCTCAGAATCCTTGATACCCAACTTCGTGCGAAGTGTATGAAAAACATTGGTAAACTCCGACACATCTTGGTCCCTTCCCTGCCACAGCATTGTCCACTTTATGTATTTATCCTCATAGCTCCTGACAGGGTAGTATTGCTCCTTGATGGCATCCTGGAACGAGTTCCAAGTGCGTGTGGCTGAAAACAGTGAGGTCGTACTTTCATCCTTCTACTCACAGTAGGTTTCCCACCAGTCCTTGATGTGGGGGGCAACTTTGAGAAGAGAAAAAGTAATATTTTCTTGGCTAGAAAATCATGAACAAAAAATATCCTTCTAGCAGATTTAACCATTTATCTACGGCATCTGCATCTATTTGGCCCTCAAATATGGGAATGTCAAAGTTTACTTGTACCTTAAAAGGAGTGGAGCCTCCAAAGTGGTTGTTGGATGTGGATGCATGCCGATGGGCAACCATTGAAGGATCTGGGCAAAGTTATCCATCATCGCGTTCCTTTGTTTCTCAAGGGCCTCCTCGAGCAATATTTTGATAGGATCTCCTGCCTCCTCGTCTTTCATTTCTTCCCCCATGGGCGGTTGTCAGGGTTTGCGAGGCTAACCTTGGAAAGGTTCAACCAGATCAAGCCCTAACTCTTTATATCCCAACCTTGTTGGGGACATGCAAAGAAAAACAGAGAAAGAACAAACCCCTTTAATACCACTGGTCTGGATTTAAACAGGAACACAACAAATTACAGATATAACCATAAATATAAAGATGTAGTATAAATAACACTTCATTTCATTAATATCAAATACTAAAGTATGCTTACAAAGAGAATGGAAATAATACTAGCTCGAGTGACGGTAGCTTATTTCTGAGAAGAGATGTGGTGGCTACATGCCACTGAATTGTGTTACAATGAGGCTCAAAGGCCTATTTATTATTGAGAAACAATGGAAAACCTTGAACATCCAAAAACCTAACCCTAGGAGATGAAGCGCTAAACTATGGGTCTCGTTTGGGTAAATTGGTACATCAACTTCCCGAGGTCGTAACTTTGGCATATGATCTCCATTTGACGCATAAAATACATCGTTAGAAATATCTATTTGAGGATTACAAGTTTTGAATGACCAACATGGGTCCCTAGCTTTCCCCAAAAATGTCGTTTAGGGCCTCAAAATGGCTCTGGAAGTTCAAGGCCCAAAAACTGCCAAAAATAGTAAATTGTGTTACAAATAAGGAAACTAAAAGAAACAATGGTGGGGGTCAAAGTGGAATAGGCAAGTGGCCACCAATATCCACTTGGATCATTTTTCTTCTTGCCTCAAGATGAGTGGCTTGCACACACACCCCATCTAGATTATTGGGATTAAACATAAGGATAGTATGCCTAAGGTAACTGAGTAAACCCCCTATATACTTCAACATGTCTTGTGATTCCAAATCTACACCTAACATTAGAGACCTTCTCCTAAATTCTTGGGTGTAATATTACAAATTTTGACCTTTAAGTTGTCTAAATTTCTTCCAATTCATGATGGCTTTCTGCATATATGCTAGAGTGTAAAACTGCCTTTTAATTGCAACATTGAAATCAGACCAAGAAATTGAGATCTTACCATGTTTTTTTTTTATCTCTTCTTGTGTCTTGGATTCCCACCATACTAGTGATGCACCCTCCAGCATCAAGGAAGCTAGCTAAATATTTATGTCATCATCTTGAAGGTTTTGAATTCTGTAATAGACCTCCAACTGATGAACCCAATTGTCAAGCTTCTCTCCATTCACTTCACCATTATACATAGGCAGTTCAAATTTGACATCAATTTTTAACATAGGTGTTTTACCAGTTCCTTTTGAGTTATGTTGATGAGTATGAGTAAGGGTTGTATTAGTGGAAGAGGGTGAAGATGCCTGTGAAGATGAAGATGAAGATGATGGTGGAGAAGGTGGAGGTTTACTTATATTTCCATTACCTCCTCCTCCTGAGGAACCTTCTCCTTTTGGAGGCTTGGAGCTTTCACCTTGCAGTCTTGTATTCCTCTCTTCATAGAGGACTTTCACCATATCTCTCATGTCAAAGAAAGCCTTCCTAAAAACCTTCTCATCCTTTGTCATATTTCCAGGCTCTCCCTCATGTGACATGCTTATTGAAGACTCAACTGCATTTTGAAGTAGAACTAGTGGTGGAGATTGTAGCAACCTTGCACTCCTTCTCCTTGACCCAACTTTAGGACTTTCAACCAGTGTCCCTTCTCCTCTCTTGAGCTTCAACCTTTCAAGCATCACATTCACTTGCAAACAGTTAAATCCTCCTTGTAGCATAGTGAGAGCTATGCTACATGACGAAGGCCTTCCACTACATTTGTGGGCAAAGACATGTAACACAACAGTCTACTTGTAGGAACCAAAGTCCTCATCATATTCTTGGTATGATTACACTGGAGGAGGCCTTCTCGGGGATAAAGTTGGATGTGTCACTCTTCAAGATTTTTGGAGCCTCTATTTATTACCATGTCTCCAAATATTCAAGGAAGAAGCTTGAGCCGACAACAAAGTTGGGAGCTTTCTTGGGCTATAGCGAAACTCCAAACAATTATCGTGTGTACTTACCTTCCCTCAGAATGACAGTTGTGTGAAAGGATATAATTTTTGATGAGGAGAAAGTGATGTGATGCTCTCTTGAGAGGGAGCTTCAGATCCCACCATAAGAGGAGCTTTTAGCTCCAAAGGAGGAGCCTCAGGAAGTTGTGGAGAAGCCAAAAATTAAGGAACAAAGAGTGGAGACATCCACTCATGTAGACTTGTCCAGAGAAGGCATAAAAAGAACGAGGGAAGCTAATAGATTAGCACAAGATTTGAGGGAGAATGTGGGAGCTCCTTCAAATTTTCACACACAAAGGAGGTCACCTGAGAGGTACATTGGATACATGGATCTATTGACTGAGCTTATAGAGACTGAGCCATCCTATTTCAAGGAAGAAATAGAGAAACCAATTTGGCTTGATGCATTGGTGGAAGAATATGAATCCATCATGAAGAATAGTGTTTGGGAAGTGGTCCCAAGATCGATAGATAAATTAGTTGTGGGTTCTAGATGGATCTTCAAGGTTAAGCATGAAGAAAATGGAAGCATAGAGAAGTATAAGGCCATATTGTGGCCAAAGGATTCTCTCAAGTTTAGGGAATTGACTATGAGGAAACCTTTGCTCCTATATCAAGGTATTCATGCATTAGATCAATTCTTACACTTGATGCATAGATGGGGTGGAATATCCACCATATGGATGTAAAAACAACATTTCTTAATGGTGTTATTGAGGAGGAGGTGTACATTGAGCAACCAAAAGGTTTTGAGACATTTGATCAAGATCCTCATGTGTGCATATTCAAGCGAGTGTTTTACAATCTCAAATAAGCACCCCATGTTTGGTACATCGAGATCAACAATTATCTCATAGGTTTGAGCTACACCAAAAGTGAAGCAGATGTGAACCTCTATCATATTTTGGTAGAAGGTAAATTCCTTGTCATTGTTTTATATGTTGATGATTTAATATTGATAGGTGACGAGCAACTGATCAACTCTTGGAAAGAGGATCTTGCAAGGGAATTTGAAATGAAGGACATGGGTCTCATGCACTACTTCCTCTACTTGGAAGTATGCAAAGGCGAGGGGGAATTTGTTAGGCCCCTATACTACTAGTTTCACCCCTTATTGTTATTAGTACAAACCACTTATTATATTGATGTACCCATGTAGTGCCCATATTTTTACTATTGTGCCCCATAGAAGCCC
>APFE031680392.1:0-64822 GCA_000404065.3 Pinus taeda | reverse complement strand
GAGCGATTGGCCTCTCCAGCTCGTTAAAGTCATCGGAAGTGCTATCCCTCCTCTAGATTTTAATCTTTTTGGACCCGAGGGATTATTACACAAAAAGATCGAGCGCTTTTCTTGTTCGGCTCGTTAAAACTATTAAAAATTCATCCCTTTTGTATTATTTTACGCTTTTTCAGACTTAAGGGATTATATGACGAAAAAGAATTGTTGGAGTCTCCTTTCCGTTTCTTTCAGACTCTCTAAAATTGAAAGGGACCGAGTTATCTTTGTCGTTAAACTCGTTAAAACCTAATAGTGACAAACTCATCCAAATGGACGAGAACGAGTTTCACTGTCACTAGACTCGCTAAAATATAGCGGCAGGTTTGCCCGAAGGGCGGGTTATAGAACAAGCAAATGTTATCCTCCTCAAGCTTGACAAAAATAAAGAGGTACTGGTCAGCAATGACTCCGGAAAATTGGGAAGAAAACTTGAAGAAACTTTAATGGTAGCAAGTCGCTCTTGAACATGACACTTTCCTTCGGCATCCATGCCGGGTTGAGTTGTTCCGTTCCCTGGTTATCACCATTGGTCCATCACACCATCCATATTTGGGGTTAACACTACCAATCCATCATCAATGTCGCCAATATGTTCAAGAGAAGTCATTCAAACAATTCACCTGTGTCTCACCCACTGCAATACATTCATGCTTCATTCCTTCATGACTGCCATCCTGAACCCTGTATCGTCATATTGTTTTCACCTCCAAAATCATTTGCTTCGTTCTGTGTCGTTGATGTGGGATTCATTAAGGTCCTCCTACGACGGGTCACTTCTTGTCGACATCAGCTCATTATCCAAGAAGTTGACTTAGGAACAACCATTTCAGTACTTTGAAGCTTGCATGCCTCAGTGGCAAGTTTCTCACTTTCGGTGACAGGTTTACATTAATGGCCTTCGACCGAGAGATTTTACGTGGTGTTCGACACCAATTCCTTTTTCACACCACGTGAATTGTACTGTAGTACCTTGAGGGTCATTGTCATTATTGGTGATTCCTCTCGCGCCTGTTAACAGCTTACATCATTCGCTGGTAATCAGGCGATGTCTTTCCATGTCAACTCCAGAACATTTTTCACATGGATCGACTTGTACTCCGAGTGAAGATTGAACGAGTTTTGAAGACCCTTGATCTATTTTCATCTATCCGGGTTGCGATATATTCATGAATATAAAAACATCAACTGTACATCATTTCCGAATAGATGATCATCCAAATCAAAGGATGATGTGTCCATATCATCAGTGTGTCACACAGACGATTGTCTGTCCTATGTACATGAAAATGAATTTATAAAGCTGAGCATGGGAATTCTCGCCTCAGCGAGATCATGAAAAAATGTTGTCAAAATAATGTATTGTATTGTATCTTATTACAGGTCACCTCCTAGCTCAGAAAAACTTCAGATCCTCATAGTAAAGCATTTCACCCGACATCAGAAAGATTAACGACCTCATGCTTTAGGGGGCAATTGTTATAGACATTTTTGGGCACTTCAACCCCAATCATAAATGTCCATAAACTGAGGACTCCTAAGTCCCTAAAAGTGTTGCTTCACTGCCTAAAGGAACAAGGTCAGCTGATTACATCTAGAAGTTCTCCACTGAAAACTGCTCATAAATGGTCAAAACTGGACCATATTGAAAGCTCAATGCTGAGGGTGTGATGCATATCACCTTCCCAGTGTACAAGGTGTGATGCATACTGAATTTCTCCTCTGTAGGGTGTGATGGTCGGGAATAATCAAATGGCAGGGACAAAAATGCGAGGTGGAAGATCATGGAATCTTCTAGAAGATTCCCCTCTAACACTTGCCTTTCTATTTTCGACCAGGGATGAGTAAGAGATCATCATTCTCCAAGTGGAATCAGGAACTATCAGAGAGAGGACACTAATAAAGAACCCAGAAGATGACTCACCTCTCTGTAATCATCTATATATGGATCCCTCATCACAGAGATCCAGAGGCTGGAATTTTGTATTTTAGAGAGAAGTGTTGTTGGTTTTCTGGTGTACATTCATAGTGTTGGGTGATCTAAGCTTTGCTTGAGGTGAAGAAGGGCTTTAGCTGGAGGATGATGCTGGGTTAGAACATATGGTTGTAATCCTCTTGCTACTTTTCATCTTAAGAAAGTTATTCAAGTTTTCCTCCATATCCTTGTGTACTTGTTTATATATGCATTTGTATGGTTAACACACATCTGGTCCTGTGTTATTTATGAATATAGATCTTTTTTCTTTGATAGTAGTATGTTTTTGTGATTCCACAGATGCTCTTTGAAGTTGGGAAGACGAAGAAGAAGCAGTATAGCTCTATCAGGAAGGAGAGGAAATCAAGCGCAAGGCTAAGGTTGGTCTCCTTGGTTTCCCTCTTGTCTATTTTCATAAAGGAAAACGAAAGTAGACTTTACTTGTTTGTTTCTAAGATAGCTACCAGTCTTAGTGGGAATAGCAGCATCTGAGTGGACACTATTCCTGGTAACACATGGGCTCATCAAATTATTAGTAGAAGACGCCCTGCACACCTACATTGTCCCCATATCATGGGAAATCTTCTGAAACATGTCTCGGGATGAAAATATCAGAGTTTTGGCCGAAAATATCACCCCATCCAGCAGTGAAGAACAAGACACATTGAAAAAGGTGAGAAAACCAATGATGAAGAAACACAAGACATTCAGGCACAGCAAGAATAGAGAGGAAAAGGAGAAATGGGCCAGGTTACTAAGCCTAAAATAGAGGTGCAGACAACAGCACAAACACCACGGGAAAAGAGGATGCAGAGCAGGGCAGAAAAGGCTGAAAAACCCTAAATGAGAGTTGTCACAGCCAAAGAAGGCACGTCCAAACAACAAGGGAAGACACATCCTGAAATAGCAGCAACACAGCTAGAAACAGTTGACACAGGGGCTTCTATAGGAAGCAAGGAAAAAGAACAGCGAGAGGAAAAATCACCTGACATATTGGTAAGGGAGGCAGCAGTTGTGCTTGCTGCCTTAAGCACACCTCCAAAACAAAAAGGGAAGAGAAAGAGGCAAACCTCCATGTACTTTAAAGCAAGGATGAGTACACAAATCAAAGTGGGCACACCCCAGCCACAGTCAAAGGAGCCAATTATCATTGAGGACACCACAGCTAAACAAAAGGAGGAGTCTCCTTCAAATATATCCATCACCTATGAACGAGGAAGCCGAAAAACCTCCACTTGGAGAGAGATAATTAGGATGATGGACTCAAAGACAGCTCTACAGGAAGCTAAGACAGTTCTACAGGAAACTCGGGCTAAGATAAAAGAGACCAGGAAATTGGAGGAAAAGGAAGCCAAACAATCATAGGAAGAAGGAAAGACAAAGTAAATATTGGAACCAAGCCCTTAGCCTAGCTTGGGCTCATACTATAACCTGTTAGAAGTTGGGAAGATAATTCCTCAAAAATTTGCGGTACCACTCTTCTTTGCACTAGAGCAAGAAAGGGTGAGGACTCACACTTGGATGATGATTGCCAATCCAAGGGTGTGGTAGACATAGGTCACCTGGAGAAAAACTCAAGGAATCAAGAAAGGAATTGACCATGGTAAGTTATGTAGAAATCATTCAAAGGACCAAACTACAGGAGGAGAATGAGCTGCTGAAACAACAGTTACAGCTACAGGAAGTCATAACGAAGATAGGCCCTCCATTTTGGCAGAACAACAACAGCAAGAAGGGTCTCCAACAAACAAGGAAACATCTGATGAATAGCAGAGAGAGGACAAACTGCAGGCTGAGGTTGAGGTGCTAACAAAATTGCTACAAGAAAAGGAGCACAGGCAGTGGGAAGAAGTAGAGAGAAAAGCATGGTTTCATGACCGAGAAAAGGACATCACCTCAGAAGCCTGGGATGTGAGAGAGGCATTCAAAGCAATCAAAGATGAAGAGATAGATTAGTTGCTCAGAGGATGAGCAACACTTTCAGTAGGGGGGTGATGATGAGCCCCAGAAATGGGTAATTATATGGGCTCATTTAGCCTCCTAATTCAACTTAATCCACCATTCTCATTAGTTTATTGCATGTTTTTTATTATATTTATGCTAATAGAGTGAATTGGGTTAGTCGTTATGCCAACAAGTCTAATGTGTGCTTTATGCAGTATTTTTGGTCAATTTTGAGACATAATCAAAGGTTTAAATGAGCACTTGGTAGCCAAATTTGTGGAAGAACAAGGGAGAGGATTTGTAGGAAGGTGTCCCCTTCATTTATGAGCCCTTACCTCGAATTCTCCATCAAAAACTCGAAGCACAAGGGACAGCAAGTCAAGTACGATTGTTGTTAACTGCAAGTTTTGGCAGCCGAGTCCCTAAAGTTTAGGAGGACTGTTGGGGTCCTCAATTTGTATAAATAAGAAGGCTTAGGGCCTCATTTCAGTTAGCCAGTTAGTCATTTTGTTAGTTCTATTTTAGTTAGATTTTAGTCAGTAGGTTAGCTCTGCATTTCAGCACATTTTCAAGTTTTTTCTTGTAGACAGTTTTTGGGATGTAACTATTATTTCTTAATCAATAAAGATGAATCCAGCTTTGCACCAACTCTAATCTCTCTTAGGAGGCTGTAGCTCTTGGGGTTGGGCCCAACCCAAGTGCTCAGTACTTCCTTTGTGTATTTTTATGTGTCTTCGCTGCATTCTTAGAATAAAATCTATTATTTAAGTTAAGATCTTGCTTTGCTACTTAGGTTATTTTGATGGTTAAAGTAGTTTTTCATGCTTCAGGTTGATTTGACAGTTTGGTAAAGGAAAATATCTTCAAAAAAGGCCATCAAGAAACCCTTGATCTCACCTCTCCCTCCTTGGGACCACGAGCAGAGACCAAGGCATACTTGTTGCCACAAAAACATTATTTTGCCTTTCAATGCAATTGCTAGTGTTAGATTCTTAGTTGAAAAAGTTAGTACCAGTTGTGATTACATGCTTAGATCCATTCTTTCTTGGTTTCCATAGTTGTTTTACATGATTTGTTGCCAACAAACTTCTGTCCATCATGCTTATGGTTTCTAGGTAAAATTAGGTCGAAATAGCTAGATCTTTGATTTTGTTTAGTATTTCTTTGATTAGTTTTGAGAGATTGTGTGCAGATCACCTGTAATCCATCCTTTCCTACCCTTCCTCCATCAATGCAACCTGCTTCGTCCTCTAACTCAGATTCTTGCCCTTCATTTGCCACATTTTCCCACTTTGCCCTAATTTCTACATTCTTGCGCATCATTGCTCTCTCCATCCTCAAACGAATCCAATCGCTCCTTAGTCTCATGCACCAGGTCCTAGACCCCTTAACATCCTTATCCAACCTCCATTTCCATTTTCCCACCATTTTTCCTCCATCAATCTTCCAAAACCCTCTTTTCAGAACATCCTATAGAAGCTACAGTACATCTTGTAGAACCCCTGCAGACTTCCTGTAGAAGCTCACGAAAGTGGTTTCTTGAGACTCGATCACTGTGAAACTCTCTGGAAGGGTGCTAGGGACCCCTTATGCCCTCTTCTCACCTTCCCAACCTCCTGCAAGCATTTCCTTTCATCAATCAACCTCTGCACAGTAAAAAATAGTCAAAGCACATGCATAATAATTCTGTGAAATTACTCAAAAATACAAAAAGATGTTTTCTTCATATTTCTCTTCAGAAGTAGCTTATTTACATGCATTTTACCTTTCCAAAAGTAAATGGCATCCATTTCCACTGCTTTCATCTCTTTTCTTGCACCAGTAGGGTTAGTCGGTAAAACTAGGGTTTGCTAGGGTTTGCATTTCCTTTCCGCTTTTCGCTTCTCTCTGTAAGTAGATTAGCCTCCTTCGAGTTAACTTTCGTCCATCACAGTTAAAAGCTTCTTCTAAGAACTCATAGAAGTTAGCTTAAGCCCCTAGCGAACTTGTGCCAGCTGATCAAGTGACAGCCACGGCAAGAGCTAGTACTTGTGCATACAGCGCCATCGCTTCCAAGTTTGTTACGAACTACTAGGTTGATAAATTAAAGAAAGGAACCCCAGGAGTTGCACCATTATTTTTGCAATATTGGGGCCCACCGCATTGCATAAACAACATGTACACAAACTATATATGCATAACATCATAGATGCAACATGTACAACATATACAACATATGCACAACAATAGTACCACACATCCAAAACCACATTATCTCTACCAAGCAACCTTGCTTCTAGTGTCTCTTTGCCATCCATGCTTATCCTAGTGTAACAACCCTGGTTAAAAAATCATGTAAAAATATATAAGACCACAGTCATGGAACACTTATTGCAAGATGAATGGTGGGAAAAACATCCTAGTGGGTGTTCATTCGGTTTACTAAGGAAATTGGCAAAGGCAATGGCAAAGACTTTGGAAAGGCATGAGGTATTTATTGGCATTTTATTTATGAAAATAATGGAAATTAGGAGAAAAGGGAGGTGAAAGGGAATTGGTTGCATGTAAGGATAAAAATGAGGAAAAATAATGGAAAATGAAGAAAATAGAGGCCTTGTTGATAAACAAAAACTTATGAGGACAATGTAAGCTTGGTCAGTTCATTTTTTGAGCTCTCTTCTATTATCTCTCTCTCTCTCATACTCTTGGACACTTAGAGTTTCTTGGAGCACTCTTGGTGGAGTGTGGCATACTTGGGATTTTGGAGCAAGAAGGAAAAGGAAGAGTAGGAAAGTGCAAGAGGACATTAGCATTAGTAGTTACAACGAATTTGGCTTGTAGATACAGGGTTACATGTATGTTTTCCTCACTAGTTTTGGCATGCATGGCATATGCATTATTGGTCATGATATGTCATTGGCATGGAGGATTGCATGCATTGACAGTGGATTTGCCTAGCCTTTCCATTTCCTGGATAGCCATGGAGATTATGGGTTTATTTCCTTGTTTTGTGTTGGTTGGTTCTCATGTTTCCTTAGCTTGGGTTGAGTTACTAGTTCCTGGAGCCTTGGTTGGGCAAACGCTCTAGAGCCCTGTAATAGCTTGGGTTGAGTTACTAGTTCCTAGAGCCTTGGTTGGACAAATGCTCTAGAGCCCTCTAACAACTTGGGTTGAGTTACGAGTCCCGTAGCCTTGGTTGGAAAAACACTCTGGAGTCCTTGTTGGGTTGAGTTACTAGTCCTGGAGCCTTGGTTGGAAAAACACTCTGGATCTCGACAGCAACTATGGGTTGAGTTACTAGTCCTGGAAGCTGGGTTGGAACAAATGCTCTAGAGCCCTGGAAGGCTTGGGTAGAGACCAATCTGATGATGGTTTTGTGATGTCCAATCGGGAGGTGGAATCATTGTTTGATGGGTCAAGATGGATGGCCTCCGGAAGCCCTGGATGGTTTTGGATTGATGTTTTCTATGAGATCCCACATTCATGCTTGGAATATAGCACGGGGTGGAATGGTTGAAGAAAATTTTGGCTCAGTCATTCTACGTTCGGGTGGAATGTGGTAATCCCATCCCAAGTTTGGATTTTGCATCATTAATATGAGGTTATTTCTCCTTGTATTCTTATGAGTATTATACTAGTTTATATGTGGAATCTATGACTATTGTATCCTTGGTATTTCTATTGTTATTATGATGTTTATGAATATGTATTATGACAATGGCTATGTATGGATCCCATCATGTTTTTACTTGTATATGAATGAACAATGTATCTATGGCCTAATGGATGAAATTGCAGCTAAAGTGATAAGGAAACGATGCTTCATAGCGAATCTCAGATAAGTATGAGACCCCTATGCTTAGATATGTTATTTACACCTATAGATTACATATTCGTGATATTTTTGACAAAATGCTTGTCATGGCTAGTATGAGTCTAGTCAAGGTCTTATTCAAGTAAATGCATTAGTGTTGTTATTTCCATGTTATCTTATTGTTCTGAAGGTGTCATTCAATTCTGGGTAGTGACCTGGGCTATGGGCCTGAAAATGTGGCTTAAATCTCGGGGTCGTTGGCATAAAACTAAGCAAAATAGTCCCTAGAGGCTAGCTTGCAAGCCTGTGAGAGTGTCCAAAGGTCCCTGGATGGTGGCATGCCCATAGCATGAGAGCATCTAGAGGTCAAGTGGTTCAAAATGTCAGTGGGACCTAGGCGTTGGTTGGAAGAAAGGTTGGGTTGGTTCCTGAGGGTCCTAATGTTGATGTTGAATGTTTGTATGGTGTGTTTCTATCAGTTCCACTTCCTTAACATGACTTAGGAGGTTGAATCATATCATAGTGGCCTCTCGTCGCATGTTTACCCCGGCTGGCCAATTGCTTGGGTAGATGTGGGAGAAGGGTGTTATACTAGCATGTTGCAAAGCACATATTTTTCATCCCACTGATGTATCCTTTAGTGTTACCTGTCATAACATAAACATAGGCATAATACAAGCATACAATATCAATTCATATCCACGTGATATTGACCTCATATATTCGTCATGATTACTCTCCCCACTAGATTCCCATAAGACCAAGAACCTCGTCATGCCATTCACCTGCATAAGCAATTATTCCTCCACAAGAATGATCCCTAACAACCCTGTTGGACATTGACATAGATACATAGATACATATACATTAACATTAACATAAAAAAATCATGATCTTGTCAGACAATAGTATGCATACATACACATATAGACATATAAACATCAACATAAAACAATAATGATCTAGTCAAACAATGACATGCATACATACATATGTACATATATAGACATCAACATAATTATCATCACAACATAATTACCAGATAGCATTAGGTCAAGGTTAAGAGAACTCCCTTTATCCATGCACATCATGCACAACATTGAGAACAATTATTCCCAACATAGCTAAGGAATTGGATGCCTCACATCCATTCACTTTAAATTTATTGTTACCTTTCTCAAGACTGTACTGCCACTGTCCATTTAGACCAATGGACCGAACCACTTCAAATGATTGTCATATTCTTACCTTCAACTACCCTCACTCATGTACTGAGCTTCATCCAGGTCTTACATTACCTATTAGGTTTCATTCATCTCTCCCTGAGCTCCATTAAATTTCCTCTTTCCCAACCAATTCTCAATACTTTCAAAACAATAAAGGCAAGACCGAGAAGCAAACAAGAAGAAAACCATGGAAAAACAACAACAATACAACACCACAAACAAAGCGGTATGGTCTTACACCAGATGTAAACACAACCACAAATCAAGTGCAAACAAATTGCAAAAGACCGAAAGCACAAGACTAACAATAGACACCATGACTCAATCCCATGGTTCCCAAGGAAAGCTCAACCTGAGCCTTCTTCAATATTTCATGGCAACCTCTCTTGCCATGCAACTCCCTGCATCACACTACCATAAACACATAATTGTAAATGTATAAATAAATATAACAATATACCAATTAGCTTACCTTGTTATGCCAAGCATGTTGCCTTGTAGTTGAGCACATTTGTGCCATGTCTCAAGGGACTCCAATTCCCTTAGCAGATCCACCTGTAACTAGAGACTAGCTAATATAGCTTTCAAATACATGTTCATGAATATAGCATATATCGCCATAATGTCAGACAAAGTCAAGGTTAAGAAGACTTCCTATATGTAAAACACATTCGTTTGGAATTAGGGTTTCCAAACATGGCCAAATGAATTCCTACCCAATTCCTTTCTTTTACCAATTAGCTTGTTGTGATTGAGTCTTATTATGTGCTATCACATCATCCAACTATTAGTTATATAAACACATCAACTATTACCTCGTCATGCTAATACCAAGCATGTTTCTTGCAAATTCTCACACATGTCAACCACAGGTTCCAGATATCGAGACAATCATATCTATTAATTTGAAATAAACCTTCACCAAGACTAGCAACCATGTCATACTAAACAATCAACTTACATTCATCAATCATAATACATAATGCTACAACTATCACCTACTTACACTCAGGTACAATCATCTTAAAACAAGATCATTTGAACACATACTTATATTATGCAATTCATAAAACATTCAACCAACTTGCAAACATACCATGTTAAATAAATCAACTAGATGGCTAATAGACACCAAACACACAAACACCAATTAGACAACATAATCAATCAATTAAGCACCAAGTATACGGCATAAGCAAGCTCATACCTTAATGTGTCTCAGGGGAGGCTATTTTGTCTGCACTATCAATCTAGTTAGCATGATATAACTTCACAACACATCAGCTCAAACACAAATAAGACACCGAACTTCACAACAAACCTTTTATGTGTGGAATGTGATGCTTCAGGGAAATGGGAATTGGATGTTTGTTCTAATGCAAGATGAAAGACACAATTGCTTTTAAAGTCGTCCAATCAAGGGAAAGTTTTTACACAAAGCTATTTATGAGAAGGAAATGTTGGCAATACTCCATGCACTTAAGAAATGGCGACCCTACCTAATGGGAAGACACTTCAAGGTAAAAACAGATCATGAAGCCTTAAATACTTTTTAGAACAAATATTATCCTCTGAAGAGCAACAAAAGTGGGTCACAAAGATGTTGGGTTATGACTTTGAAATCATCTACAAAAAAGGGAAGCAAAATGTGGTGGCAGATGCACTCTCAAGAAAGGATGAGGATGTGGAGGCATTGTTGTGCGCCATTTCTATTATCCAACCAGATTGGATAAATGAAGCAAGGGAGGAATGGAAGAATGATGAAGAAGTGTGGGCACTTATTCGAAAATTACAACAAGATTCCAGTATGTCTAATATATTTAGCTGGCAAAATGATTCGTTATGGTACAAGAATCGCATATACCTCTGTAAGAATTCCCAGCTAAAACAAAATATTCTTATGGAATTGCACACATCTCCCTTAGGAGGGCACTCGGGATTTTTAAAAACTTACCACAGGGTTAAGAAGGAATTTTTTTGGGATGGCCTTAAATCAGATATTTAAAAGTTTGTGGCGGAATGTTTGATTTGCCAACAAAATAAAGTTGAAACAATTAAGACATCAGGTCTATTACAACCTTTATCCATTCCAAGCCAACGTTGGGAGGAGGTTTCAATGGATTTTATCACAGGTGTACCCAAGTCTGAGGGAAAGAGTGTCATCATGGTGGTAGTTGACAGACTTACCAAGTATGCACACTTTTGTGCATTATCACATCCATTTAAAGCCAGTACAGTTTCTAGTGCATTTATGGAAACAATTCAAAAGCTACATGGAAGCCCAAAGATTATTGTAAGTGACAGAGATCCCATTTTCACTGGAAATTTTTGGACAGAATTATTTTCTTGTCTTGGTACTCAGTTAGCTCTTAGCTCATCTTATCATCCTCAATCTGATGTGCAAACTGAGATAGTAAACAAATGTTTGGAAGGATATCTTCATTGCTTTGTATCTGATAAACAGACACAATGAGTCAAATTGTTACCTCTGGCTAAATGGTGGTATAACACTTTCTTCCATACAGCAACAAAAATGACCCCATTTATGACACTTTATGGATATCAGCCACCATCCATCACATCATATTTAAGACAAAATTCTAAGGTTCAAGCAGTGGAACAACACATCGAACATCAACAACAAGTCCTCCAACTCTTAAAGGATAACCTCATGTTGGCACAAAATAGAATGAAACAACAGGTATATCAACATCGCAGCGAAAGAAGTTTTGATGTAGGTGATTGGGTATTCCTACGGCTACAACCATATAAACAAATGTCCCTCAAGCAAGCTAAGAAGGATAATAAATTATCACCAAAGTATTATGGTCCGTACAAGGTGTTGCAAAAGATTGGTACTATGGCATACAAATTGGAGCTTCCTGCAGCTTCTCGATTGCACCCAGTTTTCCATGTTTCATGTTTAAAGAAGTTTATAGGCGACAAGCTCCTAGTTCAAACAATATTGCCAGAACTTGACGAGGAAGGAAAAATTATATTGGAACCGGAAGCAGTCACAGAAACAAGAACTTGACAGCTACGAAATTGGTCAATTTCAAAGTATCTTATGAAGTGGAAGAACTTATCCGCTGAAGATTCTACATGGGAGGGTGAGAATTTTATACGTAAGCATCCAGAACTACTCAAGCGTTGAGGGCAACACTTTTTTAAGGAGAGGGGCATGTTGGGTCCCTATAATACTAGTGATTACCCCATTACTATTGTAGTTGTACCCCTTATTAATATTGTTGTGATATTATTATTGTTAGGTCGGCTAGGTTATATTGTGACTCCATAGACTCCTATATATAGGAATGAGGTTTTGTCATTTGAATCATCAAAGAATCATTCATTTATGTAATGTAAAGGAGGTTGTCCCCTCGAAGAGGCTAAATTCTAAGGCCTTGATCTATCTTTTCTATCTTTTCTTGAGCTGGTTTCATAACAAGTAGGGTTATCCATATGAATGGAAGGTCATAGTCATTGGCTCACCTTGTTAAGTAAGCGATTGGGAGTCCATATCACTAAGAAAGAAAGATAACTCAGGGTTTGGGCACCTGAAGTAGTTTTTTGGCTCCTGTGGGTCCTATAGCTCTTGAGGAGGGTCGGTAAGGTTTCATCTTGTCAAATCCATTTCCTTAATGTGATATAGTAAGTCAAGTCATATCATAGTAGTTAATCCTCTCATATTTACCCTAGCAGGCCGGTGACAATTCATAGATGTGGAAGGGGTGGTTATTGTTGGGTCAAGAAAAAGGTATGTTTTCTTCTTTATAATCACTTTATTTAGCACTCATCCTCACATGATTATATTTGTTTATGAATAAAAGTAGAGGAAATAATAGCTAAAGTCGAGTAAAAGTAATCAATAACAAATTAGATGAATCTAAGAAGGAAAAACTAATTTTTACTATCTTTATGTGCAGAAGTCACGAATTGAGTGATATCTGCCCAATCAACAGAATGACAACATCTCATAAGGGAAAGCGAAAATGTTAGAAGCAAGGTAGGATAGCGGAAGGCCGGGAAAACCAATGACTATTTTATGACAGAATGAGATTGAGTATAGTGAAATCCTTAGGATCCCTTGATCCTGAGCATTCACTTTTATATATTTACTTTCTAAATTTAATGTATAAGGCCGAAATGCAAAATTGCACAAAGTTCAGAATTTCATAGTTTCTAATTATTCTTTCTGACATATAATATTGTTATTTTGGATGCTATAACTTGGCTATTTATATTAATGAAGAAAGAATGTGTTTAAATCATACTTATATTATGAGTATCTCTTAGCGGAGTCTTATGGCGACTTTGGGCCCAGTCAAGAGAAGATCTACTGCTTCACCTGTGTCATAATCTTTTCTATTTCATTCTTGATTGTTTGTTAATGTTAAGTTAATATTACTTTTGATTATTTTAAGGATTGTCGATTCAGTTTTCTTTTGTTGTTCATTCGAGATTTAGATTGATCCATGTGTTATATGCGAGTAATACTTTTGATTGAATTGGTTATTTTAGTTCCAGCTCAAATCATCGTTCCTTTCAAGTAATGTTATCATAGATTTTAGATATAGAATTAATCGCTTTATGCTTCGACAGTCATTTTATATTCAGATAACGTTTGTTATTCCAGTATTGCTTTTTGTTCAATTCATAATTGTTGTTCAATTCAGAATTGCTGTTCAATTCAGATTTACTGTGCAATTTGGAATTTCTATTCAATTCATAATTGCTGTTCAATTCAGAATTGTTATTCAATTCAGATCTGCTGTTCAATTCAGAATTGCTGCTTAATTAGGATTTATTGTTTAATTAGTATTTGTTGTTGAATTACCATTGCTTTCAATTGTTACAATTCTCTTTCATGAGTGAGCAAGTTAGCTTCAATTCTATTTAAGACTGCCAAGCGTGATTCTTTGCAAGTTGTATTCAGATCCATTTGCTTTCATGATAGGTTAAGTAGAATCGCGGAGTGTGTTATGAATTTCTTTTAGAATTGTTTGGATTGAGTTTGAAGAAGATAGTCATCAGAAATTGCAACGATTTGTTATTAGTTAACCTATGAATTCACTGCATATATAGTGTTGACACTCTTAAAATAAAAAGACTTGCCTCGGGTTGACAATCAAGATTGCCTATAAAAGAAATCTTAGTGCACCAACAGTTACAACGATTATTAGTTGTGTTAACTCGTCCTTCTTATATTTTAGGAGCATGACTCAATCAACTCATATTTTACCCAAAATAACTCGCACTGGAAGCTAATAAACCCAGCCTTCCCCTAATTAGCACTAGTGACCTGCCTCTTGCACTCCTAACTTTTAGGAATTTTCCCTAGATTTTAGGAACTCATCCTACTTTTTAGGAATTAGCTCCTAACTCATAGGAACTCTGAAGCGAACAAAGTTCCTTCTACAATTTAATTATTCCAAAAGACTTGGAATATCAAGATATCCACGAGGATACAAATATTATATTAAATATGAATAAGAATGAGAATGAAAATGATCTACAATGAGAATGAGAGGCTTGCTTATATATCAAGCAAGCCTCTCTTCATGAAGAGTAACTGTCTTAATTAGACATGGCTCTTCAACCTAATTATAGCTTAACTAACTATTATTTATGATTATTCTCTTTTACATTATATTTTATTTATTTATGATTATTCTCTTTTACATTATATTTATATTATTTATATATTTTATTCGTTACATTGCCTCCTTCCTCAAAAAGCTTTGTCCTCAAAGCTTGTCGATGAAAAAAGGCTTGATTTCGGCTTCGAAAGTCTTTCTATCTCAGGATAGTCAACTTCGTCGATATAAGCTGATATGATCTTCTAAGTTACAAACAAAATTGTCGCACTGAGAAGGGATCAGACCATCCCAGATTAATCTTCTGTATAACATTTTGATCACTAAAATTTTGTAACAACTTGCCAGCATAAGATGGAATTGATGTTACGTCATTATTCTCTGAAACATTAATTTGTTATCTTGGTTATGACTGGTTCAAATATGTAGTATGGTTGATTCGTTTGTTCTCATGATTCAGATGCCGATATGACACTTTTTTGGTTTGATTTCTCCTTATTGGGCATGTGCCAATTTTTATATTTTCTTCTGGCAAAAATATTGTTGAGATGGTTAGGGAACATTCATTTGGGATGCTCATTGTCTGAACTGCAACATCTAAGTGTGTTGTTTCTTTAACTGACTTTTCTTCTTGAGTTGTCATATTCACTTGATCGGTATTTGTTGTTTTGTTGTCAACTTGAATTCCTACATTTGATGTTTCTTTCTCGATAATTTGTTGTACCTTGTTTTCTAATGACTTCTTATCCTTCTTAAGTTTCTTAATTTGTGACAATAATTTTTCGCTACGATTTTTAAATCAAGAAACTTCTTCATTTTTGTCAAAATTGATTTTGTCAATTTCTTTTTGCATATTTTGTAATACCTTTTTACCTTCTTGAGACATTACTTTTGAAATATCTGAGATATCTTCTGGTGTTACTGAATTTGGTTTTAGTGTAAAATCTTGGAGTGTTATTTTCCTTTTCTTGTAAGAAAATGTAAAAAAATTCTTCTTTGGACTTAGAATAAAGAAACTTAGAGTTTCCATCTAAGGTAACCCCAAAACAATGTCACTGTCAATGTCACTATCCTCAAAACGTAAGGTTTTCACGTTGAATTTTGAGGTAAAAGTATAATCTCCAATATTTAGGTGTAAATTGCTTATATGGTATTGTTTGCCAAAAATATTTGTTTCAACCATATTTGATTCAGGAATCACCAATTGGTTAGCACATTTAGGACTAACATACTTACTTCTTTCAGTAGGACAGATAGAGATTATGATGTCCCTTCCTGCGAGCGATCCTTTGCTTTGAATAATGTATCAACATATTTACCAAAGGTTTTAGGAAACCTTTCATCTCTCATTTTTGGACTACACTCAATTTCTTTATCATCAACGGTTGACTCCATTTTTACTTTGTTAAGATGAACTTGGGATATTTTATTTTTTATTTTTATTTTTATTTTTTTTAAGTAATTCTTTTTATTTTTTAATATTCTTTTTTAAATATTCTCCTTTAATGTGGATTGTTAAAACTTGAATACTCTTTTATTAAAAAAATACTCCTTTATATTGTTGCCCTCTATATATGTATGTATTTCTTTATATTAAGGCCCCTTTTCAAAATATATTTATTATCTTAAATAATAATAGTTTCACTTTTTTTTTTAAATAATAAATTGGTCCATTTTTTATATACTTAATTACTTCCTTGATAAATTTTTAATGTCACCCCACTTAATAAATATAAAGGTCACATCTTTTCATATGACACGGTCACGATGTTAAAATACCATGGGTTGTTTTTAAAACCTCCTGTAAAAAGTAATATTTACCTTTCATGTAAGAGATTTTGTATCCCTGTTTTTTCTTTAACTTTTAAAATACCATGGGTTGTTTTTAAAACCACGGGCTTCTCCATGTAAAATGTTTTAAATATACTTGGTATGATATTTTGTATCCATTTTGTTTTTTCTTTTACTTTTATATCTATCTATCTATATATATATATATATAGACCAAAGGCCTAGAAAAACAGAGAAAGGAAGAACTCCCAAATTCTGAGCAAAATTCTTCAATTGCACGGCAACAAGGTTGACGAATTTCAATAGCCAAGCACTTGGATAGGAGAACAAGCTCTGTGCACCAATTAAGCAACCTAGAGGACTGAACTCCTCTTATACCAAATGAAGCGAACAAAGTTCCTTCTACAATTTAATTACTCCAAAAGACTTGGAATATCAAGATATCCATGAGGATACAAATATTATATTAAATATGAATAAGAATCAGAATGATAATGATTTACAATGAGAATGAGAGACTTGCTTATATATCAAGCAAGTGCCTCTTCATGAAGGATCATGTCCTATTAGACATGTCTCTTTAACCTAATTACTAGCTTAACTAACTATTATTGATGATTATTATCTTTTACATTATATTTATATTATTTATATATTTTATTCATTACAAACTCATGCATGTGGAAAGAAGAACTCGTTGTGGTTCCTTTGATTAAGGCACAAAATCAAAGAAACCCTTTATCGCTACCATTTTCAACATCTTCAACCATATCCCTCACAAAGTGATATTGAACATCAATATTATTTGTATTTTAATGATAAGTAGGGTTATTTCCCAAGAAAATTGCATTTTGGCAATCACAATCTATCCTTATAGCTTGTTGTACCAATCCCATACTTGAACACAATCTTTACAACCAAACTTCTTCCTTTCTTGCATGAGTGGTTTTCATGTATTCAACCTCTGTAGTTGAAAGTGCCACTACAAACTATCTCTTGCTCATCCAATTGATTTCTCCTCCAAATAGATTAAACACATACCCATTTATAGAACTTCTCTTATCCAGATCTCTAGCACTATATAGATCAATAAATCCACCTATGTCCAACACTCTTTCCAATCATGGTATTCGTTGATAACACAAACCATAATCACTAGTGCCATGTGAAAATATCTGAAAAACTACTTTACTGCTATCTAATGGTCTTACCCTGGTTTTAACATAAACTTTCTCAATACTCCCACTGCATGTGTAATGTCTAGTCTAGTACATACCATTGCGTACATCAAACTACCAACTACACTTGCATATGGAACATGAGACATGTCCTTTTCCTCTTTTTGTGTCGGGACATTGTTCTATAGATAACTTTACACCTACAAGAATAGGAACCTTCACTAGTTTACTATCTTTCATGTTAAGCCTATGTAGTATTGTCTCAAAAAACTTCCTCTGGTTTAACTAGAGCTTCCTCTTTTCTTGACCTCATATAATTTCCATGCTCAAAATGAAGTTTGTAGCACCAAAATCCTTCATGTCAAATTTAAAGGACAATTGGGTCTTCACATTATGGATAATTTCTCTGTCATTTCCAATTAGAAACATATCATCCACATACAAGACCAAATAAATAACATGATTACCATGTAATTTAAAATAAACACAATGATTCACTTTGCTCCTTGTGAAGCCTAGTCCCTATGTATATATATATATATATATATTATATATATATATATTATATATAATATATATATATATAAGTATATATATTATATAATATTTATATAATATATATGTATCAATTTTTTGATACCACATCCTTTGTGATTGCTTTGACCCATATAAAGACTTCTTTAAACTACACACTAGTTTTCTCTTACCCTTCAATATAAAGCATTATGACCGCTTCATGTAGATCTATTCTTCCAGATCACCATGTAGGAATGTTGTATTCACAACCATCTATTATACCTCAAAATAAAAAGCAACAACAACAAATAAAATTAATCTAATAGAAGCTAAATTGGAAACAGGAGAAAAAATATCACCAAAATCAATTCCCAACACTTGGGAATAACATTTTTCTACTAATTGAGATTTGTATTTCTCCACTTTTCCTTCTTCATTCATCTTATTCTTAAAACCTTAGTTTTCGCCAATGGGTTTTCTTCCAACTAGCAAGTCTACATGATCCCATGCCTTGTTTTTATTCAAAGTTGCCATTTCGTCAACCATGGCCTTTTTCCAGAGTTTGACATCCTCTGAATCCAGTACCTCCCTAACAGTTCTGGGATCATCAATAGTAATACATAAAGAAAAATTTGAACATAAATAAAATGAAATATACCTCTTTGGATGCCTTTTTTCCTGCACTGATCTCCTCAAAACTAGAGCGTGTGATTCTTATTCTTATGATTCCTATTCTTCTATGGAGTTTGATTCTTCACCCTTCAGATCTAAATCTATCTTCTCTGGTTCCTTTTCACTTGGTAGGACTTCCTATTTCATGACATCCTTCATTTCTCTAAATATCACCTCCCGACTATACACTACCTTCTTTGTTTATGGGTTTCAAATCTTGTAAACTTTAAACCATCTTTATACGCAATAAAGAGGCACCTTTCATATTAACTATCAAACTTGGGTATTTTATTCTTTGGAACATGTACATATGCATCGTAGCTAAATAATATAAGATTTGAGAGAAAGGGTTTCTTATTAATCTATACCTCACGTGGAGTCTTATCCTCCAACATTGATGAAGGTTATTTGTTAAATAGGTAACATGCAATATCCCCTGCCTCTGCTCAAAATTCTTTCCCTAATCCAGTGCCATTGAGCATACTCTTTGCATTTTCCATTAATGTTCTATTCATCCTTTCTGCAAATCGATTTTTCTAAGATGGATATGGAGTAGTATTATTCCATGATATACCACACATCTTACATAACTCCTCGAATTTATTCTTGCAGAAATCTCCACCATTATTTTCCCTGAACACCTTAATCTTCTTCTCTGTCTAACTTTCCACTAGAGCATTAAATTATTTAAACTTGTCTAGGACTTCATAGTTATTCCCAAGGAAATATATCTATATATTCCTTGAGAAGTCATCTATAAATAAGATGTAGTACATAGATTTACACAATGATGGAACTAACACATGTCCAAACACATCACTATGCACAAGCTCTAATATTCCTTTTGCCCTCTTAAACTAGAGGAAAAACTCACTCAATTCTACTTCCCATACACACAATGTTCATAGAAATCAAAATCCAAAGAGTAATTATACATATCTTCTTCCATTACATTACCATGTAGTATTCGAAGGTCCTTCTCTCTTATATGTCCTAGCATTTGAAGCCATTGCATAGTTTTTTCTCCAGAGACTACAATATTTGCTGCTTCACTTTCAAGAACAAGATAATTGTTGCACCCATCAATAATAGTGCTGCCCAGAAGATTGTACGGAGTTCTGATCCAAGCTTCCCTCATCAATACCAGTTATTTTTGAACCATATTGTAAGTATCTTTATTGAAAACTATCTTTACACCTGCATCATCCATCTCTTTTATAAAAAATAAATTTATGGCCAATACTGGTCTTGCACAAAACACCAAGCAATGTTTTAATCCTTCCACCTTCTAGATTTAGCTTAACTTTTCCTCATCCTATGATTTTTCTTTTTCTTTTCATCACCTAGGAATAAATCACCACCATCATATTTCTGATATTTGCAAAACCACACCTTATGGGGAGTTATATGAAACAATGCACTTGAGTCAATCAACTATGACTCATGATCTACACATGTACTTGAAGAAGCCAAGTACACATCCCCACCTTCATCTGAGGTGTTTTTTTCCTATGTAGAGAGAGCATCATCAGATCCCTTTCATTTCTCAAGAGTTTTGGATATACAATATTTCTTGTAGTGCCCTTCTTTCCTGCAATTCCATCACAACTTTACATATTTTTCTAGATATTTAGATATCCCTCTAGATTTAGATCTCCCACTTGAGGAATTATGTCTATTTCTATTATGGGGTTGTCCTGTTATAAACAAGGCATCTCTATTCCATCTCTCCATATTTTCCATCTCATCTCCTCCGACAACAAGGATGATACCATTTCATAAAATTTCAAGGTAGTTGTATTGCTAACTATGGAAACAACGAGACTATCCCATGATCTGGTAGATAAAAAAACAAATTGATGCACTTATCTTCATCTAAAATTTTAACATCAACATATAATAACTGACTTACCATAGTATTGAAGGCATTCAAATGCTTTGTCACCGAGTCTCTATCCCTTATCCTTAGGTTATAAAACTTTTTTTGCAGGAATAATTTGTTCACCAAGGAATTATATTGATATAAAGCCCTTAATTTGTCCCACAAAGCCTTCATTGTAGCTTCTCCTAAAAAATTCAATAATATTGAATCTGAGAAGAAAAACCATATTGTGTTATTTTCCTTCCAATCCAACTTGGTCTAGTCTTCTATTGACATTGGAATTGGTTTAGTACCTAGATCCACCACTGATCTAGGTGGATATTGGTGGCCACCCACCTATCCCACCTAGATCTCTAGCCAATTTCTTTTGTTTCCTTGTTTATTTTAGCATTTAATATTTTTAGCAGTTTTACGAGTCATAAATTTCTAGAGCAATTTTATTTTATTTTATTTTTTTTATTTATTTTTTATTTATTTTTATTATTTTATTTATTTATTTTATTTATTTATTTATTTTTATTTTTATTTTTATTTTTCAGTTTTATTGCAGACCCATAGTCATCAGTAGGGTCCTATGGAAAAAATATAGTACTCAGAGAGACCTTTCCAACAAGGTATCATACGTGCCAAATAGAGATAATATGACCAAGTTATGACTCCAGGAAGTTGGCTGCCCAAATAACCCCAACAGGGGCCACAAACTCTTGGCGTTACATCTCTTGGGGTTAAGGTTTTGGTTGTTTAGGGTTTTCTTATGTTTTTCAATAATAAATAGGCCCTTGAGCCTCATTGTAACATAGTTCAAAGACATGTAGCCACCACATCCATTCTAAGAGATAGGCTACCATCGCCTGAGCTAGTCTTATTTCCATCCTGTTTGTAAGCATATTTCAGTATTTGATATTAATGGAATGAAGTGTTATTTCTGCAACGTCTTTGTATTTATGGTTATATCTATAATTTATTGCATTCTTGTTTTAATTTGGACCATTAGTATCAGAGCGGTCTACTATTTCTCCATTTTTCTTTGCATGTCTTCAACAAGGTTGGGATATAAGGAGTTAGGCCTTGAACTGGTTTAAACTTTGCAAGAACAGCCTCACAAATCTAGATGGCCTCCCATGGGGGAAGAAAAGAAAGATGATGGGCCAGGAGATCATTTCAAAATCTTGCTCAAATAATCCCTTGAGCTACAGAGGAACGCGATGATGGACAACTTTGCCTAGATCCATTAACAGCTACGCAATGGCGACACATCTACTTCCAACAAATACTTTAGAAGAAATTCACCCTTTAAGGTACAAGTTAAATTTGATATTCCCATATTTGAGGGTCAGATAGATGCGAACTTCGTAGATAAATGATTAAATCTGCCAGAAGGATATTTTTATGTTCATGATTTTTCGAGTCAGGAAAAGATTACTTTTCCCCTTCTCATAGCCACCCCCCATGTCAAGGACTGGTGGGAAACCTACTGTGAGCAAAGGGATGAAAGTACACCCTCACTATTTTCGGCCGCACTCACTTGGGTTTCATTTCGGGATGCCATCAAGGATTAGTACTACCCTGTCAAGAGCTATGAGGATAAATAAATAAGGTGGACCACACTACAACAAGGAAGGGACCAAGACGTGTCAAAGTTTACCAATGTTTTTCATACCCTTCGCATGAAGTTGGGTATGAAGGATTCTGAGAAACATTTGGTACTCAAGTACCATGGCTTCCTACACAAGTACATCCAGGATGAGATGGAGTTCCTGGACATCTCCTCTCTCAGTACGATGTACTGATACGCTATCAAGATCGAGTAGAAGCTTAAACAGAAAAAGCGAGACTTTGGATCTATGAATCTGAAGCAAGGGAAAGGCACCCTCAAACTGCGGAGAAAAGGGAAAAGCCAAAGTGGGGTGACCTAGGATAACCTGTTGAAGCCGTAAGAAAAGAACAACACCATGAAAGAAAATAAGGACACAGGAAAGTGGTGTGAGTTCCATAAGAGCTCCACTCACAACACAAGTGAGTGTCAGGCCAAGGAGTCACTGGTGGTCGAGCTGAAGGCTTCTGAGTCCGACACATGTTCTGACCCTGAGTCAGAACTCGACAAGGGGAATGAAAAATGGAATCATATCATTGATGTGGAGCCTAGTGCCATTGTGGCCACCACCAAGATCTAGAACATTGAGCTTGAATATCCAGAAGAGGGGGAGTGCCTATTCCACTCATAGATGTGGGTGAATGGTTCTTTGCTGCAGTTCATTGTCGATAACGAGAGCTAAAAGAACCTCATTTTAGCAGAGGTTGTGAAGTGGTTGGGCCTACTAACTATAACACATCCACAACTATATACCATCAGGTGGCTTCACCAAGGATGAGATATTCATGTTATCCAGCAGTGTCACCTTCCCTACAACATCAAGCCCTTCACGGATGAGGTACTATGTGATGTTGCTCCTCTTGAATTTTGTGATGTATTATTAGGACAACCATACTTATGGAAGTGGGATGATGTATATGAGTTTAGACCTCCCTCTATTATTATTTCCTTGGGTACTACATTATACATGATACCGGAGGTAGGCCCACCTACCGCCATCTATTTGATCTCTGCTAAGCAATGCAATAAGGTCATCTCCCAGAATGTGATTTTTTTCTTTCTTTCTGATTCACTCTCAAAGTAAGGGGAAGGTCGTAGCCACAACCATGGTCCCCGGGAAGGGTTCCTCCAAGTAGTAGAAGTAGGTAGATATGGTTGTGGAAGAATACACAAACATCTTCTCCTCACCCCCAAGGGTACCCTCAAGCATTCAATCGATTTGACTCTCGGAGGAGCTCTACCCAATGGGTCAATATATCACCGCTCCATTTTGGAAAATGACATGATCTAGTGGAAAATCTAGGAGTTTTTGTAGAAATGGCACATCCGACCAAGTTCCTCGCCTTGTGGGAGCTCGATTGTACTTGTACAGAAGAAGGATGGGAGCTGGAGGCTTTGCATTGATTATCGAGCACTAAACAAAATCATTGTCAGGAACAAGTATCCAATCCCATAGATTAATGAAATGTTGGACCAACTCAAGGGGGGAAAGTATTTCAACAAGATCGATCTGAAGTCTATTGACCACAAGGTTCAAACAGAGCTCACAGATGTATGGAAGAAACCTTTAAATCCAAGGAAGGTCTTTTTGAATGGTTGGTTATGCCCTTTGGGTTGACAAATGCCCCTGCTACTTTTATGAGGCTAATGGATGACATCTTGTGGCCCTTCACCAACTCGTTCACGGTGTTTTATCTAGACGACATCCTCATCTTCAACAAGAGTTGAGAAGAACACTTGTAGCATATTCAGAAATTCCTTCAAACCCTTCGGCAACAAAATCTATGTGCCAAATTGGAGAAATGCACCTTTGGCATGAGCTAGGTCCAATACTTGGGTTACATCATAGATGAGCATGGCATGCATGTGGACTCGGCCAAGATCCAAGTCATTTGAGACTAGCCAGCTTGAACCACTCTAATGGAGCTTCATAGCTTTTTGGGCCTTGCAAATTTCTATCAGAGGTTCGTGTTAGAATTCTCCCATATTACTTGGCCTTTGAGTCAAATTACTAAGGGCGACACAGAAGAAAAGTTTTCCTGGACCGAGTCCTAATAGAAGGCGTTTGTTGAGTTGAAGCATTGCCTCTACTTTGTACCAGTACTCACACTGCTAGACCTACAACAACCATTTGAAATCAAGATAGACGCCTCAGATTATGCTATTGGTGTAGTCCTCACCTGGTACAGGCATCTAGTGGCCTATCATAGTGAGACACTTTGCGATACAATTTGGAAGTAACCTACCTATGATAAAGAGATGTATTCCATCATGCATGCTTGCTGACAATGGAAGCACTACATTTTGGGCAAGGAGACAGTCATCCACACGGATCACCAACCTCTTTAGTTTATACAAACATAGGGGAAGTTGCAGAACAATTGCCATCAAAAGTGGTCTACATATCTGCAACAATTCCACTTGAACATTAAATACAAAAATTGTAGCACCAATCATGTTGTAGACTCCCTCAGCTGGCCCCCAGTTGCAACACTAACCACTGTTCTCAACTCCTTTGTTCACGAGACCTTTGGATGGCTACAACTATACATAAATGATCCAGAGTTCGCCTCGATATACCAGATGCCAGTAGATGGAAAGAAAGTTCCTGATTGTCACCTCCATTAAAAGTTATTATGCTACTTGGGCCACCTTTGTGTTTCTTCAAGCGAGCATGCCAATCTTATTTGGGAGGCGTGCTACAGTCGGGTAGCAGGACACTCTGGTGTGGAGAAAAATGTGGTTGTATGAATAAAGTACTTTTATTGGCCCAAACTTTGACTAGATGTTGGGAAATATCTCACATCTTGCACTACCTATGCCATCGCCAAGCCAACCATCAAGAATCAAGGCCTATACACTCCTCTTCCTACTCCCAACCAGCCATGGGAATCTATCTCCATGGATTATATTTTTGGCCTCCCTTCTACCAAGCATGGTAATGACTGTGTATTTGTGGTTATGGACAAATTTTCTCATATGGCTATATTGGCGGCTTGCAAGAAGAGTATCACAATAGAGGACACTGCAAAACGCTTCTTTGAACGAGTATGGGTACATTTTGGGATCTTGCAGACCATTATATCAGATCGGGATAAAAGGTTCCTGAGCAATTTCTGGTCAAGCCTCTGGACACTATTGGACACCAAGCTCACTAAATCAACTACCTTCCATCCCCAGACTGGTGGTCAGACGAAGGTCTTCAATAGGATGGTAATGCACATAATCCACATGTACAACTCCAAGCATCCTCGAACCATGGGTGAGAGTCTTCCATATGTGTAACACAATTATAATAGAGCTTTCCATAGCTCGACTATTCGCAGTCCTTTTCAAATGGGTCTAGGATTTCAACCATTGTGTCTGATTGATGCTGCCATGCCTCATGCGACTATGCAGATAGAATCCACACGTGTTGTCCAAGGCTAATAAAGTGACCAAATTTATTGAATGAACCAACACATTTTCCAATAGGTTCACGACATCCTCGAGAAGTAAATGCCAAATACAAGCAGTGACATGATCAACATCGAGTGCCACATAAGTTTTAGGTGGGCAACAAATTCTGGTTGCATTTGCAGAAAGAACGCCTTACCGAAGCCCATCAGAAGCTTAGACCAACCCGATATGGTCCTTACACCATTGCCAAGATTGTGGGAGATAATGATTTTGAGCTCAACATTCCCCCATTACTTGGGCTGCACCTAGTGTTCAATGTGGACCGCCTTCGACCATACTTCCCACAATTGCTAGACACAACAGACATTGCAGAACAACTCACACCAACAAAGTTAAACCCAGACTGCATAGAACAAGCCACAATTGATCAGATTATGGACACATAGGTCAGGAACACTCGCCAACAAAAGATCCAACTATATCAATTTGTCAAAGCTGGACAACTCCTGCACCAAGGCAAGTGGCTCACTGTGGACTAGGTTCAACAAACGTTTCCTCACCTCATGGAGGCTTTGCATCCAATGGGAACCATTTCTATTTAAGGGGGGAGGAATGATTCAGGTGGATATTGGTGGCCACCCACCTATCCCACCTAGATCTCCATTCAGTTTCTTTTGTTTCCTTGTTTATTTAAGAATTTACTATTTTTAGCAGTTTTTCGGGTCCTGAACTTTCGGAGCAGTTTTTACCCCCCTAAACGGAATTTTTTGCAGTCCACTATAGGCCCATAGCCATAGGTAGGGGCTTGCAGAAAAACCTTTAGTACTCGGAGAGACATTTCCAACAAGGTATTGTACATGCCGAACAAAGACAATATGACCAAGTTATGACCTTGAGAAGTTGGCTGACCAACTAACCCCAACGGGGCCCACAAGCTCTTCGTGTTACATCTCTTGGGGTTAGGGTTTTGGTTGCTTAGGAATTTCTCATGTTTTTCAATAATAAATAGGCCCTTGAGCCTCATTGTAACACAGTTCAGAGGCATGTATCCAACACATCTCTTCTTAGAGATAAGCTACCATCGCCTGAGTTAGTCTTATTCCCATTTTGTTTGTAAGCATATTTTAATGTTTGATATTAATGAAATGAAGTGTTATTTCTGCTTATCTTTGTATTTATGGTTATATCTGTAATTTTTTGTGTTCTTGTTTAAATTTGGATCAACCACAACCCACTAATATATATCTAGCAATAGATCCTCCATATCGAGCTTTGACAACTCAAAAATTTGTTTGTTAAATTTCTTGATCTATGTTTTTCCATTGTTTTCCGTCTCCTTTCACCTCAAGAACTGATCCCATAGATCTCCCATTGTAATAGGGTTTACCACAGGCCCAAAAAAAAACCCTCAGTTGCAAAGGTGTCCCCTTGAAGCTAAAACTACTCTGATACCAAAAGAAGGTTTTAACCCTGTACATAAATTACCCACAAACAAATTCTTAAAAAAAAAAGGATATACAATAGCGAGAAAAAAATATATACATATATATTTTTATCAAGGATCCCACAACTGGGAAAACCAAAATGATTCTTCGTTACATTCCTCTCAATGTGATAATACATTATACACATGTTGAAGCATTCATAAACCCCCAATCCATTAACCTTGGATTAGAACATAATTGTAGCTCCCTTGAACGCACCTGCAAATTACCACAAGAGAATACATCAAGCCCAAAACCATGTGAAAAATTTCATGTGAAAAACCATGGGTGGGTCTCCACCCCATGACCCACCCATTGTGCCCAACGCGACATAACGACACCTAGAGCTACTCGTGCAAAGAATATAACACATACCCAACAGGTGAAGCATAGAGTCACTCACATCATTAGTCAATTAGTCTATATATGATGAAAGTTTGTTGACATGCTCTAGAGGGATTTCCAAATGTTGGAAATGAACTTAAGATTTTTTTCAAATGCACTATATATGGAAATATGAAATTTCTCAAAAATGCATGAAGAATAATTTCATGGTGTCATTCGTTTCTTGTGTTAGGAATACTATCTTGGAAAATTAATTAATGAACACAAATATTGCTTCAAGTTTTGTCATATTATTGATAGTTATCTCAAAAAAATCATGAAGGAAATTTTCCATGAGCATAAATGGATACATGTGTATATTAACTTTACTTCATCTTAAGCAACTTAGTAATGGAACAAGCAACATAGCCTTGCTGTATACTTATACATTTTCATAGGGGTGTCATTAATAAAAGTATTTTGATAAGAGTAATAGGGTCTTATGGATGTTTAAAAAACCTACTAACTTATAGTAATGTTCCTCCTAAATTATGATTATGTCAAATCTAAGTTTGGTTAGAGCACACACGCTTCCAAGGTCGTATAATAAGTTTTTGTGTAGGTAGAAATAATAACATAACCTATGTTGAAGGAGATCTAAATGTATTTATGTAAACATTGTATAAATTAATGTGTAGATTCAAAACTGCTCATGAAATTTACTAAATCACAAGACTTGAAACTACTCTACTGATTTGTGGAAGTTAACTCACCATCTAAAAAAAGAATCATATACATTCAAAGGGAATTATCACACATGCACAAAGATTTATCTAGGGAAAATCAACTGCTTAAAACCCCTTACTATTTATATTGCATTAATCATAGAATAGAGATGAAATACATATGCTTTCTCAAGCTTGAGCACAACCTTCAAGTGTATAGTCTATCCCTTTCATTGATTGACTAAACCTGGTGAACACTTAGCCAATTTCAAGTCTTCCCAAATACTAATTCCTTGCACTGTTCCTATGGGAATTAGGATCTTATTAATTAGTAAATGCCCTCATCTAGATTGCATAATTATTCTAGGTCCTTCCTCTGACTGCATGCACCATCTGTACAAATTAGAATATGCTACAATTGATAGTACAATGCCTTGAAATCTTCATCTCAACTGGGTAAATTGAATTATCTGCATGAGACAATTATTTTGGGTTGATTGATCAATTAGCTAGATGATCACTGAGTGTGTTTGAAGTTCCACTTCCACAACTTGACCTCCACTAGTTATTTTGATAGTTAGAACTAGTTAAATTGACAATAACTCAAATTAACTGAAATAGATTGCTACAAATTAGAAATCAATCATGTAGAACTGAACTCAAGCTTTCCCAACTTGAATTTACTGAGTTAGCTGAGTGATAAGATCCATGTCACCTTATTTAACTACCTCCAAGTATTCTGCTGAAATAGAAGAATTTTAATCTAGTTTGACCAAGGCAAAGTCAAAACTTGATTTTTTTTGCTGCATTTTCAACATTCCCTCTCAGTAAGAAAGGGATTATCATGTACCCTTACCCTACACATGTGGAATGTACTACATGCAACACATTTCACTATTTCTATTTCTAATAGAACATCTGCAACTGATAATCATAAAAAAAAACCAATCAACTGTATTTGGAACTGTCTACTAAGAAAACTGTGATGCTCCTGAATCTGCTACTATGTTTCCTACTCTGCTGTCAACACTCCTATACACTCCTCAGTATCTGAATGAAAATGATCTTCCTGCTACTAAATACTATGGGCCCCCGTAGCAAGGTAATGATCCATGAGGATAATTCCTTAATGGACCCTGCCCAAATTCTGCAACTCTTGGACTAGGGATCTATATCACTCCACTTCACTCCTAGAGGTATAGCTACATGTGCCTCCTCTTCCCACTTGGATCAAATTCTCCCCCTACTAGAGGTCCTCTCCTTTAGTGGATGTCTCCACCCTGCCTCTTGTCCGCTTCTCCATTTGTGTATGCTCCACAACTTCCCAAGGCTTCTTCTGAGGCTGCATGTTGAGAGGTCTAAGATGATCCCTCTCAAACATCACATCTCTAGTCTCTACCTTGCTCCTCAAGGCTTTGCATGCATCTTCTACCTCAAGTGCATATAGATTCTTGATTCGATCCTGATCTGCTTCCCTTTTCTGTTTGCTATGTTTCTCAGGAATGCATTTCCTTTTCTGAATATCACATCATAACCACGGTCTTCCAAAACTGCAACTGAGACAAGATTCTTCTTTAGAACTAGTACAAACATTAGATCCTTGTGCCTAAGAGGGGAGCACAAATCCTTCTAAAAGGTTAATATACCAATCCAGGTCACGTTGTACCTTCCATCATCTCCCATCTCGATGTGCATATGGAGATTCTTCTTCTCCAAATCACTGAAAAATTCTCTATTCCTCGTCATATAGAACGAGGCACTGTTGTCAAGATACCACACACTTCCCATCACCATTCTGGTCATGCAATGAGAGTAAAATTAAGCTCAAAATGTGAAGCCAAAGCTTCATATACTCCTCCTCCTATGGTATTATTTCTTTCCTTGTTTGGACACTTCGTTGCATAGTGCTCAAATTCATGATAATGAAAGCACTTGATTATGGACAAGTCTTTGTTTTTTCCCTTGTGACTGGATTATTCTTCGGATTGGGATTTATTCCCTTTCCCTTCATTTTCCTTTCTAGACAAGGCATAGTTCTCCTCAAACTTGCCCTTGGATGAAGTCTTGTCTCTAGTATTCCAACTTATCTCCTCCTGTACCAAATCAGACCACAAGCGTTCCCATTTTGGTAGTTTCTACCTTCCATTCACTGACTCTTCATATTTGTGCCAACTCTTGGGAAGACCTAGCAAGGGCTCACCAAATCATCCTCTGCTACTGTAAAACCAACTTGACCAAGTTTATCACGACACTATGTGATCCTTCTCATGTACTATGGAATGGTCTCGTTACTCTGCATCTTGATATTTGAAATCTTGTCCTTGAGTGCCAATTTCCTGTGGTCACTACTATTCTGGAACAAATCTGTCAGCGCTTGCCACATTTCATACATATTATATTTCCAGTGGAGATTAGAGACAATATGATCTTGCACTTCCTCTAATATGATCCCCCTCACCTTGGCAACACACTTTTTCCATTCTGCTAGATCCTCAACATCGGTTCAGAATATCATTATTAATGAATTCCTTCAACCCATTATCCTCCAGTACTACCTCCATGCGGTCCTTCCATGCAACATAATTTGAGCTTATCTCAAGGGCATACTTGAGCATTAGTCCATTGAAAGCTATCTTCTCAGTCCTAAAGAAAACATGCAATTTTGATCTGGAAATTCGAATCTCTTGCAATGACAACTTTGAAATCTCTGCTCTACAGCAATTCTATCTCTGATACCATGTATAAATTAATGTGTATATTTAAAATTACTCGTGAAATTTACTAAATCACAAGACTTGAAGCTACTCTATTGATCCGCGGAAGTTTATTCACTATCTAAAATAAGAATCTTAGATATGTAAAAGGAAACATCACACATGCACACATATTTATCTAGCGGAAAGCAACTACTCAAAACCCTTTACTATCTTGCATTAATCAGAGAATAGAGATGAAATACATATGTTTTCTCAAGCTTGACCACACCCTGCAAGTGTATAGTCTATCTCTCTACCTAATTGACTGAACCTAGCCAACACTTAGCCAATTTCAAGCCTTCCCAAGCTCCTAATTCCTTGTGTTTTTCCTATGGGAATTAGGCCCCCATTAATTAGGAAATTCCCTTATTAGGATTGTGCAATTCTTTTAGGTCCTTCCTTTGGCTGCATGCATCATCTGTACACATTGGAATATGCTACAACTTATAGTACAATGCCTTGAAATCTTCATCTCAACTGGGTAAATTGAATTATCTACATTAAACAATTATTTTGGGTTGATTGATCACTTATCTGGATGATTAGTGGGTTTGGTTGAAATTCCACTTCCACAAATTGACATCCATTAGTTCTTATGACAGTGAAAACTAGTTAAACTGACAATAACTCAAATTAATTGAAATAGATTGCTACAAATTAGCAATCAATCATGTAGAACTGAACACAAGATTTCACAACTTGAATTCACTGAGTTAACTGAGTGACAAGATCCATGCCACCTCAGTTAACTACCTCCAAGTATTTTGCTGAAATAGAAATTCTAATTTTAATCTAGTTTGACCAAGGAAAAGTCAAAACTCGATTTTCTCGCTGCATTTTCAACAAACATCAGTTCCACAACATATCAATGCTATTATTAATATGTTTACAAAGTTAATAAATGTCCAAGACAGTCAAAAGAGTAATCCTTGGTGGTCAAATTGATTAGTTAGGTACATAAATAGAACTTCTAAATGTATTATTAATAACCAAATGAAGCTACTATAACCAAGTTGTCCACTTACTAAAGTACACTTTATAATTTGTTTTGATTATGCAAAGATTAAAAGGGCCATGGTTAGAAGAAATGATTGTTTACTTAGCGAAGATGCAATATTTAATTATTTGATAATCTAAGTTATTACACGAGGGCCTTGATCACAAACTGAGAAGTTTTGAACATCACCATTAAATGATTCAAAGCGATAAGAAACTAGGTTTCCATGTTGTAAAATAATAGCTCTAAGTGAAAACTTTGAGACATTGATAGGGATTCCAAAGCCATTATAAATTATATATGCATGAGGATGACACAATGTTGTTGTAAATTAAGTAGGCATAAGGGTGATGTAACACATAATTTGCGCTTCAATTCTTTGAATGCCTATTTTCATGCTATTTCCATTTTCATGAAAGAAAGCATGAATGGGGTGTATTACATGAGAGGAGTCCAAGATGAAACATTTTTGAAACACATTGAGCTAAGAAAACTATAGCACCCATTTTAATAAAATGCCCATTAGCAAAACCTTTCATGGAACCCCTTTTCCCTTCTTTGTTTTTAGTGGAGGCTTTTAGCATAGGTGTGCGATTAGAGTTTTTAACTGATATTTTATTTATTTATTTTTGGATGTTAACCATGTTATCACACCAGCGTGCTTTATTTTAAATATCACCAATGTGTAAACCTATAAAGGAGGTTTACATATTTATAAAAACCATCGTTTTTCAACCTTTCTTGTCATTGTGCCGAATATATTAAAGTATAACAATGTGACACTATATTATTAACACTGATATAGGTTAAAATATCTTATAAAAAATATTATCATTTCTATAAAAAAACAAAATCCTTATTGGTGTGCCCAATACGTTTAACAACCATACCGTGCATACCACGATAATATTATCATTTTAAAAAAGAATTGTTCATTTTAAAAAAGAATTGTGTTAGTGTTGCAAATAGATTTAATAACATCGATGCAAAATCGATTTAATAACATTGATGCAAAATGCCACATGGGTACCAAAATAGGTTAAAATATTTTAAAGAAAATATTGATCACCTTTTAATAATTTCTACTTACTTTTAATTGGTCTACGTAGTAATAGTTTCAAAAAATATGGATAACTAGTGTTTTTTTCAATTTCATTAAACTAACTAGTGCAGACAATATTTAACAAGTGCTGCATGCAGCCGGTAGTCCCTTCCGTAAGCGAGCACAAATGAATGAAGCCTTTTTTTGATTTGTTCACCATTTCTCGTGCTTTTGGCAAAGAAGTTAGCTGACATCAATTCATGTGGGTGCTGCACACGACGATCATACTATCATAACAGTGTTTGAAAAAATCTTGGATAATATTTTATAGGCACTGTGGATTGTTTTGCTTCTTTAACGATGGTTACACCAAGTATCAAATAGACAAATCTAATCAGTGAATAGTTGAATGATATCATGTAGGGCTTTTCGTTTTATCTAAGATGGGACGACGACGATAAGAGGAAAGATAATGCACAAGTCGATCACTCGAAGAAGGTTGGAATTTTAAATTTATGTTAATGTAAATTCGATAACAATGATTATTTTTTAATACACTCGATTTTAGGTTTTGAATATTTTAGAAACGGTTAAATTTCTTTGTATTTATATATGTAATTTTTTTATAATAATTTCTTTGTATTTAGATATGTAATTTTTTTATAATAATGGATTGAAAGCAGTTATTTTCAGAAGAAGAAAAATAAAACGAACAATATTACAATACTCAGAATGAAGAGAGAGTTACAGTAGTTGCGATATAAAGCGGAAAACACTGTATTTTCATTTAGAAATCCCCGATGGGGTTATCAAAAAAATAATTACGATTAAAACATATGAATATTTCAAATAGTCACTAAGAGTCAATATCGAAGTCTAAGACTGGCCTCTAGAGCATATCCTCGAGGAAGGAGAGTGTGACACCCTCAAGTTTCGAACCAATTATTGATCATTTTATTTTTTTCGACAAAGTAGATTGCTAATAATTAGTTACTGTGACAATTGAGATAGTAAAATAGTAACTTTGATAAAGTAATAAATACATTAAAGAATGTTTTTAAGAGAGGTTAAGGAATTCACATATGAGCCTCAATAACTCTCTTTTTCCTAGAAATTTATCTGTTAAGAGCACTTATCTCCTTATCTCCTTTTCCCAGGGAAAGGAAAATGGGGAGGAGGAAGGGGGCTGAGTGAGCCACAGGGATTTTCCTTGAGTTGAATGAGATTCAGTGGGAAAAAAGCTCCAGATATTATCTGCCCTAGTGGAAGAGGAAGGATTGTAGGCTGGACATGGTGTCCTGAGGCTAGAATAATCAAGCATTGCTACTTTAGAAAAAACTGATCTAAAGGACTAGAAGAGCTCAGGGGGAGAAATTTGGATCTAATAGTTGACTTCCCATGAGCTCAGGGGGAGAAAGTTGGATCTAATAGTTGACTTCCCATTAGAAGGGTGGAGAGGTTTCACCTGTGCATTCCTAGTCTCTACTTGAATAGATTTTTTTTTACAGATAATTATATGAAATGTGTATACAATTGGTGTTTTATTTTTGAAATTTGGAAGTAGTGGAATATATATATGGACTACTTTTCTGTTGTAAGTTTGGGGTATGTTTGTGGAATGGAATCCTTGTCTTAGCATTTTCTTTAAAAAAAAATTGTAGTAATGAGAAAAATTATAGTAGTACTTGCTGAAAGAAATAATTGTAAATAATGTATGACGTAAACCATTACATACAGGTGAATTAATTGCGTAAGCACATAACTGATATTCTACATACTGCTAGAAAAAGAAGAGGAATAAGACTGATGAGTTCCATAATAGAATTAAATGAAACTAGAAAAATACACCTGGGGTTTAACTCTAATGTGAATAGTGAACCCAGTATTCGAGTGGTAAATAACAAAATTCCTTGTAAAAAAAACAGAAATACCAATCCAATGCATGTGCATATGGAAATCGAATAACAATTGCGCATGAGGAAAATTGCATGAATTTATTCAACAGAACATAACCAACTAATAAAACATTTGAACGGTGATACACCAGATTAATTTTTTCGACCAATCGTGAGGTCAGTCGTGGCAACAATCTTGGTATAAACCTTATATAGTTAAACTTGAATGTAATCCTCTAAGGTAATATAACAGTATAAACTTGAATGCAATCATGTAAGGTAATACAACAGTATAATCTTGAACACAATCCTGTAAGGTAAGGAAGCAATATAAACGTGAATGAAATCCTTTACAGTAACACAACAATATTCCGAATTAAATTACAATTTAACCAAGGAGAAATCAAGGGAAGCCACACTATCATTTAGCCATTAAATTACCCATAAATTACAACCATGGAAAAATGAATAAAAGAGAACTATATTCAGAAAAATAACTCGTTGTGGGTTAGCGTTTAAATACAATCGAGGTCATAATATATTTTGAACCCCTGTGAAGAAACTACATTTCTCTATAAACTAATCTCAAAAAAGCGATTGTTCACACCCTCGTATGGGTTGAAAGAATTGTAACCGGTAAGATGCATAAATACCATCCAGTAAAAACCTCATTACTTAAGTAAGAACAAAAGGAGAAAATGTTGTTGATATGACCATATAACTTATCTTCTTGTTTTCGGCTACTCTGGTGATGGGAAATAGGAAAAGAACTTGGAAATGAGACCATGTGTTAGACAGAAGCCAAATCGTAGGCCTCCACAAGCCAAAGTGGGAGCGTGGAAACCCTTACCTACAGAAAACAATAGAAGAGAGTTAACCCTTCTGACCACCATGCAATAGAACACCAAATTTGTTAAGATGGGGTTAGAGTCGAGCCTTACCTGTTACCACAGGAAGGACTATTTCTTGCACTCAAGGAGAGGTATCTCTAGGCATCATCGCTATAGTTATGAGACGGGTCACCATTACACATGAAGGATATAACCAAGAATTCATAGAAACAACAACCCTTACCTTATCTTTTTGTAGTCGGGCTGACTCCATGGAATAGGTCTTTACAGATGAAACTCCTGTTACAAAGGTGGAAATGTTAAAGAACCCCTGTCCGGACATAGTTGCTTCTCTGTGTGCGAGGGAAGTTTGCAAACATAAGCACAATGTCAACCAACTAATGGCCACATCTTTCACCTACATCATTTAGAAAAAAGAGAAATATATTGAACGATTGGGGTGTGCCAGTGATCCTCGAAGGCCGAGCTAGATCACTCTAAGTCCATTAAAAGGGACAGAGATGAACAGGCCTCGGCCTTGCAATGTCTTTCCTAACTCAAATACATACTACCATTATGTGTTGGCAAACTTTACATTCAAAATAAGGAATTGAGACTGCATATAAATAACAAGCATGTTCAGACAAAATCGTTCCCTGGAGTCGAAACTCATCAGCCATAAAATCTTGATAAAAAAACCCTAGACTAGTTCAAGTACCCGATAAAGGGGCTGAACTTCCAGCACGATACACAACGAATTGAGCAAGTCCCAAAGTCTTCTTCGCCTGCTAAAAGCTCCACCCTAACTGGGAGGAGTCCACAATTAGAAGTTCGCATTTTAAAAACAATATATATGTATAAACTTGGAGTTTGCATCTAACAATGGAAATTAACTTTCATAATACCTGTATAAATGAAAGTTCCCAACATTGTCGAACTGTTGAAGCATAGAAACCTGTTTGACCATCAGAAGAACCATAATACAACAACAAGGTCTATCATGGTATGGAAAGGTAGCCTCGACACCCAACGACACCAACCACAAGTGGAAGACTGAAGACGACTGTACAGGGAAACCCTCTTGCAGAGCGGACCGAAGACCTCCTTTGGAGGAGAGAAACAATGAGCAAAGAAGTTAGGAACGAGTACATAGAGTTGAAAGGCTCCTCGCATGGTTTTCTACTTGTGATATAAGCTTTGAAAGGGTTCTATACACTGACAGGTGGTCAACATGCAAATATATCTATGAACAAATGTCTAAATTAGGTGTTGGCTTAACGTGGAACATGCCCCAGAAAGAACTTAGGATAAGATGATATTGCAAACTTTGCCTGCCTACCACAGCGTACTTTGGATAAGATGAGATCGCCTCAATATTTTTGCATTGGACAATGTGAAGGCTGCAATAAGACCTCAACCGTTTGCTGAACCAAAAACTTTGGGTAAAATTTTGTTGAATAAAATTGGGAGCATCAAACTTAGGTTAAAATGTGAAAACACTGAAAAAAACCGGTCAAAGTATCAAGTAATGGTAGGTCAACGATCGATCGATCGCTATTAGTCCTAGGCAGGGACTAATAATAACGTTGTTATAAGTGTATTATTAGAAATGGAGTGCAACTCGAGCTTTAGTATGGTTATAATTTTTTATCATGCCAATATAATTTTTTTATTTAAAACTAGCACATTAGATTAGTTTTTCAAATGTTTTATGCAAAAAAAAATTAATACCATTATGTATGTATCTATGTATGTATGAGTAGATTTTATTGAGAAAATATGCACCCAGTTGCAACAGATACACGTGGGTTACATCTTCTAAGACTAGAGACACTGAGCTCTTTCCCATAGTTGATTAGCCCATGAACCATTGAGGCCTTAAACAACCAACTAACAGATACCTGTGGATAACAAGCACTTGAAACAATACATTGACAAGACAAAACATAAATACTTCCTAGATGATTACTAAACCTCCAAGGGATAAAAAAACGAGACTTATAACATTCAGGACTTTATAAACAATTTGCGAGCCAAAGACAAAATTATCTGCCCACATAAAACCAAAAGTACAGACCAAAATTTCCATGATGAAGGTGGACTATTTGAAGCCAGGAACAGGTTGATTAAGGTCAAGATCCATACGCGCTTTCCCAATCTCTTTATGTTTTGCTGCTACTTGGAGCTCCATTACAAATTTCAGGTCAAGGTTCATACCTCTCAAGGAACATAATTCATCCATCACCTGGGAAAGTTGGTTTTGGAGAGCTAATAACTTGTTTGAGTGCTCAATTAGCAAGTTTGACAACCGGTGGACCTAGACATGCACTTGTTGGAGGGCTTCATGGGACTTGTGGTAGTGTGAATAGACGTTGACTGAAGAGGAGGACCCTGAGAGAGAATCACTATCCATTGAAATTTCCATTATAATATCTCTGCTTACCAGTTTGGATTCAAGATAGATGCCAAGCATTTGCTGCAGGATGAAATTCACAGATATAACCAACATAGTTCAATTCTAACTGACCTCTAGTGCATGGGATTGCACTCTGGATGCCAATGCCACAGAGCTAGAAAGGAAAATGTGAGAATATGCAGAGAGTAGTAACACCACCCACTTCGCACTGAAATCCAAGACAAATGTTTATGTCCCTTCTTCCCGTGACCCTCGACAAGAAATTCCCTACACATAAAATATTAACGAAATCTCCGAGTTGGTTGAATCTCCGGCCTTTCATGCCAATTTCCAAATTGGAAACTTCCTATAACACTCGGAGTTTGAAGCGTCCCATGCAAAACCGACGATTTCGAAGGATGTTGCGATAAGAATTTTCCCCTGGGACACAACCCCAGTTTGATCTGACCCATCCAGCTCTGAGTAATTTACGTCAATTCATTGTCTCACGTCTAGAGAGCCAAAGACGTCTCCTGTAATTCACTGTACTCCAATACATTGCAACAGATACCCAAATACCCCTACAATCCACCTACAATGCAATAAAACCTCGAAACCATACAAGAAAATTTAGAATTTGCGCAAATATAAACATAAATTCCCTCACTCTGCCATCATATCCCACAATCTTTCACATGAGGTTCATTCAGGGGTTAAATTTGACGGGTGACCCTACCTGTCAATGAATTTTTTTATGACGTTTTTATTTTTACATTGCCCATCATATGACTTTTAAAATTTATTTGTACAAGTTTTATCTAATTTCAAATTGTACAATAAAAGAACAATAGTTGTGAAATAATTTTCAAACCAAAAACATAACGTGCATGATTTCTCGGTTGGATACAACGACCCTTTTGGTGGCTCGCCCAGCAACCGACTTTGCAGACAAGAAGTTGTGTTCAACCTCATTTTGGACAAAACCCAACAGTCTAATGCTATTTACTGCACAAACCGTTGTTGAAAGTCCAGTCCAATTTTTTACAACAAATACAAAACAAAGCTCAATTTTTTACATAACCCACTACCTAGAATTCAGCTGGTTTAATATCCCACTAAAGACAAATGGATTCAATGCATCAAGCTCTATTGAAATTTCAAACATATAAAAGTCCAGTCCAATTTTTTACAACAAATACAAAACAAAGCTCAATTTTTTACATAACCCACTACTCAAGAAATTACAAGAAATTACCAGCTATAATAGTGTAGTTTTTATTTGTACAGAGAGGGAGGGATTTCAAAAACCTAGCAACGCAATCTCTCGCGGGTTAGTAGATCCAGATTAAAGATGGATCTATTCTGGTTTAATTCCCCCATTTAAATAGGCTACATTCCAAGTGAATACCATGGGTCAATACCATGTGCCATTTTGGTGAATACCATGGGTCAATACCATGTGCCATTTTATTTTTATTAATACTAATATTAGGGTTAATAATGTTTTTTTGCATGGTATTAATAACAATCTAGTCCATGGTATTTGTCCCATATTATTTTGCCCATAGGTTTTACCTAAATATAACGCATTTTTGAGTGTTCGTAAATATAAGGTGACTTATGCAGTAAATATAAAAAATGTTTTATTTGTTTACTATACCTCTCATTTATTTGTATTTTTATTAATTTACCATACCTCTTTTACAAATATGGTATTTGGCCCATAGGATTAACTTAAATAAAACCTCTTTCTGAGCGTACATAAATAGAACGAGGGTTATGGACTAAATATAAAAAGAGGTTTTATTTATTTACCATACGTCTAGTTTATTTATATTTTTATTGATTTACCATACCTTTTGAGTAAGTATAAAATGACGTTTTATTTATTTACCATATCTCCACTTTACTTATATTTTTATTTGTTTACACCCTTGCATGTATATAAGGTGACTTATGGAGTAAATATAAAAAATGTTTTATTTATTTACCACACCTCTCATTTATTTATATTTTTATTAATTTACAATATCTCTTTTATAATATGGTATTTGGCCCATAGGATTCACTTAAATAAAACCTATTCTTGAAAATGGGCGAATGGATTCACTTAAATAAAACCTATTCTTGAAAATGGGCGAATGGAAGGTTGTAACTCCTAATTTCAAGGGCTAAATTTACCTTTTTTACCCTCTCCCTTAAAATAAGGTGGGCTATTTGAGGTGATTTGTAAAAATGTACTATGATACAAAATATTCGCCCACTAAAAATTTAAAACCCCTTAATTTCGCCAAAGGGCGAACATTCGCCCCTAAAATTTTCTATGGTTACCAAATGTCTAGGTAATCCTCAAATTCGATCTTTCAATGAATTTTTGTACATTTCACGCATTTTTTCAATAGTTTTAACATAGGAATCTTGTTTTTATATTTTTACTCTACACATACACTGGTTGGGCATATCAAAGTCTCTTATCAGTAAGCACTATATGCCACTATGTATGAAGTGAACCCGCTTGTGCACAGCGAAATTTTTTAAATTATCAATTTTAATGGGTAAACATGCTTGATTTGTAGGATGACTATCACATGGAAGGAAAGAGAGCACAATGGAGTAGACAATGAAGTAATGAATGACCCATTGGCATTGGATGCATTGAGAGGGTGTGGATTATTGAGAATTTTCAAAATGTTTAATAGGAAAACCAACACAAGGTTGCTAGAGATGCTTGTAAATTACTGGGATCCAAAAGAGGATGCTTTTATGATTGATTAAATGCCCTTGCAAATTGAAGTAGAAGATATCTACTTCATCACCAGACTTTCCCAAAGAGGAGATCCAATTAACTTGCAAGGGAAGGCCTGAGGAATCCTTAATGTATATGATTATATACCCATATATTTACCTGGGAACAATGAGAAGGTAGGAACACAGATCTGAATAAGTAATGTGGAGAGTCTACCCCTAAGAATTATCCCTATTACTAGTCTGAGGGTAGTAGGTTCAGCTTCATTGCACCAAGAATCATGTGTTACAATGAGCCTAACAATCGATTTGCTAGCACGGTATTTGATTGATGTATGACCCTCTTAATCAATCTTAAAAATAAACTCACTTCTATAAAAAAGAGTAATACCAAAAATTTTGGGTATGTTACCATCCTTTGCACTTTCTCATTTGAGAGGCTACTAGGGATTCAACCCAAAGTTATCTCTACCATCAGCAACCCAAGAGATCCATGTATAGGTAGATGGCCTGATTTGACGAAGGGACTAGGAGGTGGCTAGGTTCCTAAAACAATGTTTGATGATGAGTTTTTCTTTTGGTGGAAACTTTTGTCGCTTTTTCTAGCACCCATAGCACAAGTTCTTTGGGAGACATAGACAAATTCCTAGAGACAACCTTTGGTTTAATTTTAGATTAGTACCTAGGACATCTTAAAGAAAGGAGTGCATGGAAGATTATCTATGAGGGGGTTTTTACAGCACTCCAATTGTCACATAATTAAAATAGAATAAAGGGGGCTTGGTTCAATAGTTTGTCATCTAGGTAAACTCAAGACGATACATTGATCCAAATGCTCAACGGATAAATCAGGCCAACCTCAAAGAGAAATCTTTGATTTTGGTGGCCGATACACAACAACAAGCAGCTTTATATTGAATTTGTAGTAAAGTGAAGAGGAAGAAAGGAAGGATGGAATTCAATGCATAGTGTTGTAAACAACATAGAATCCTAAGTGAAAATTTTCCGATAGAAATATGGAAGAGCAAGGAAATGAAAGAGCGGAAGTAGTTGACTGCAAATTAAGGATTCATGCATATACATCATGCGAACCTCTATCACTAAACAATGCGAGCAAATTTGTGCTCATACAGGTACTGCGGGTTAATCTAATAACACAAGTAAATATGTAATTACTACAAGTACTATAGGCTATTGAATAACCCAAGTAAATTGGTAATATAGATAGGCACTATTCTCCATTTAACAGCGAAATATACAACCATGAAAGCACGAGACTAATAACTTCATTACACAATTTCAATAGGAAGAAAAACATATATTAAATGAGATTTACAAAGGGGGAAACATACTGCATATTGCTCTGATAGGAATCACCAAAGAGTTTCATTAATCTGATATGAGTCCAACATACCAATCCATTACATTCAACTAGATATCACTCAAGTCCCCCATGAATAGGTAAATAGAACAAAAAATGGAATCATAGAATTTAAAACCTGTGGGTGAAAAATTCTGGAACCTCTGTTACGTGTTTCTCCCCCTTATTTATAGATAGAAGGGGGGCTTTGAATCAACAATTTACAAAAATATCTTCACCTCAGCTCCAACTATCTCATAGACTAGCTATCTCGGCGTGCAAGGTTCTGCTACCCAAAATGATTACTATCAAGATTTTATCCCTTCGTGGAAATAAACAGAAATTATAGAATAATCAGAAATAAAGAAAAATGAAAGATGATGGGAGGAAGTATCCATCTTCTATTTTTGTGAAAGCGCCTGGTCAATCTATGTCTATGTCATCATCTGTTCCTCTAGCTACTCAGTCGATCCCTGTCGCTTTCACCTTAATTGTAGGAATAACTCATTTTATGAAGTTAGGAGTGGGTCAACTGTGAGTTCCTGTCATGCAGTAGAAATGGAGCATGTCCTGGTAGTCCTTTTTTGTGTATTGGGGTGGAGCCCCATGCCTCCATTTATTGTCTAAAGTCGTGTTGTGAAGTAGTCGAATTCATTTTAGTGGCTTGTGTATTCCTTGGTTTCTTGTTGCAGGGGCTTCTACAGGATTAACCCATATTTCTCTGCCACTACCCCATACTTCTACCCAAAGTCTCAGCTGCCGACCCATTTGCCTTTAAATCTTTGTACCATGCTATCGGGGCATCAATGAATCAAGACCTTTACATTAAGAGGCATCACAAAACAACGAGTCCCAATCTCGTTTAGGCCCCCTTGGTTTAGCCCCTTTCTCCCTTTCTTCTAATCCGACTGGGGGCTATGACCAGGTGCTTAGTCCTTGGGTGCTAGGGCCTTTGGACTACCCTTCAGGGGTCTTTTTCCTTTGTTGTATAGAATCATGCATATCGATGGTTTGTAGCAGTTGCCTTTGGTATCTCCCCTTGACACCTACGATCGCCGATCTATAGGAATGGGTCTACTCGAGATATTGCAATCGCAATAGAGGAGAGGGTCTTCCTACCATGCTTTGTAGAACTTTCCGATTGTCTAGACATGAAACTCACATAAGGCATATCACATAAAATATCACATCTAGGAGAGTTCCTACATATCGTAATCACAAGTCAGAAGGGACTTTGGTGGAGGAAGAATTTTGACCTGTGCGATCACTAATGTGCAGGATTGGCCCCTTTTGTGCTTAGCCCTTGGTCCTTTAGTTCTCAATGTGATCATAGGTCAGCCCCCTTATGGGAGCCCCCTTTACTACCAATCACAATTAGAGACTTTTAATTGGAGTTCCAACCTTTTACCTTCGCCGATCTGCAAGATTGATGATGTCATCAGTGCCACGTGCAGTGGAACATGTCACCCAGATATGCCCCAATAGGACCCCTGAAAATGAAAAATATGTGTGACACGTGTCCTCCGTACTTCCACTCTATGCTGACATCAATTGCCGTGTGGATTCTTAAAGACTAATGGTATTCCACCACATGGCCTCTTGGAGGAGAGAGAAAAGGGTCTAACTGCCTCAAATTTTGCACTTGATTTCCTTTGTAAATTGACATCGGCCATCCCCTACTACTTTAACTTTATTGACATATTCCTCTAAAATTCCTTAAGAGTGGTCTGTTGGACCTGTCGATCGCTAATTTACCGATATTATATCTCTACTACATGAAGTGATGAATGTCATGTCGTTACTAAGTGTGATCACTAATCGCTAATATGCTTGACTACCGGGACCTCTGATTTGCAATACATTATGGGCTAAGGACCTCCATCATTTGTGATCATTGATATCGATGATCGTTGATCACAAGTTTCTCTTTCCTTTCCCCCATTGCTGGTCTTAGGAAACTGCAATTGCGATTAGCCTCCCCTTGGCCTTTTCCTCTTTGTTTTCTCACTATCAAAGGGTATCTTCAATCTTCTCTAGCTCCTAATCTAGAGATCCATTTTTGGATTTCCTCCTACCATTGAAAATATTTTTCCGAGCACTATCTAATGGAGATGTTGTAATTTAACTTTGAGAGTTTATGTGCCTCAAGAGATGGTTTCAAAATTAACTTCTCTCTTTGGCACTTTGGACGACTAAAAACTCGTAATGCAGTGAGTGACAACGTTGGCTCCAATTGGGGATAGTGCCTTGGTGACAAGGTGCTGAGAACTTGTAGACCAATTTTTTTCTTGAGGGGGCCTGAGCTAGGTTCAATGTTAGTTAGGCAAACAAATCCGTACACTACTGGCCCTTTCGGCATCATCCCATAGAGCGCAGACTGAAGTCTCACCTGAAGCAGTATGGGGGGATGATGGAACCATGTATCCGCACTCTTGAGATGGTTGTGATGTCGGTTTATTCCAACTATACCTACCTTCGCATAGGATGCTTCATGCTCTGGCCTACCCTTTAGTTACAAACCACTTTTGCTCAACCCTAACCAGGGGCTGAAGTCCTTTCTCATTGATATGGCAGTGAACTACGCTATTTCCCAAACTAGACTAAGTATCTTAATTATCTTATAAATAGATCTTAATTATCTTCACGTAAACAAATGTTCCTAGTTGCGTTCACTTAATCAATATAGTTATACACATTCGCGCATCATATAAGCATTAGAAGTGAAATTCATACCCAATATAATAGATGCATAAACAGGAAATAAAGACACAAAAATGATACAAACTTCTCTTTATTAGTACCTCTAGATGGTTACAGACTCGACTCCCCCTATGCACTCAACTGCAGGGGTTCACGCACTCAACTATAGACTACTAGGCCTCTACACACTCAGGTGTAAAGCCTCCATGTACGTATGAACCAAAACTTAGACTTACACTTCAGAGCTATCTCGCATACATCATATCTTCATTATTAAATCTATCTTATGTCTCTTTCTACTTAGAGCTTCACTCTATTTATACAATCCCATGGTCCACTGACCATGGGTAGATCTTCTACAGCTGACATTAAATTGTCAAAATAAGGGCAGACAACCCTATGACTCTTTAACAATTACACACTCCGCGCTCACAAAATGCGGAGTCCTTACATTGGAATTATAAAATTGGACCAAAATCTGGTATCTAAGCCCCAAAACTACCCTTGGAGGATCTTGTGCCCAACATGCCCCCAACACAAACATCATGACTCACCCTTGAGTCACTCTACAGGTGTGGAGATCTTAGCGCGAAGACCTCCTAGCTCTGTTTTGATCCCTGCAACTTTGGCAGCGCGCTGAGAGGCCGCCTGCTGGACTTTTCCACACATTGTTCGGTGACCACTACTATTGAACTGCTACCCTGAATCCTCTCGCAGAGGTACATAGTAAAGTAACCATGTAATAGGGTCTATACCCTGGGTTTCAACATCCATCTCTACTTCCTCCTCCTCCACCAGGATTTCTTCAAACCCTTCCTCCTCATAGGCCTCTATATTAATGGCCTTCCCCATTTCCTGCAAAGTAAGTTTGGTCCTCAGTCGATTTTGGGGTGAGACGCACACTGGTCTTGGTGTTCACAGTGATTTAGACCTCAACGATTATTCCCATGCTCTCTGGGGCTTCCACTTCTACAATTTCCTTCTTTGGGTGTTGACATCAATCTAGTTAGAAGGTCCTGCATCTCCTTTGGAAATGTTTCAAACACTGAACTCGCTCTCAAAGCCTCAAAGCTCGACAGGTCCATACACACTTGATAGCGCAACAACTCAGTTCTCAAATTGCCAAGTGTTTTTGCTAGAGAGCCACTTGTAATTTATAGGACCTTTTTAATTTGAATTCGATCATTCACCCCACATTTGGTCCATTAATTCTAGATTGGTCATAGATCTTCAAGAATCTATCCCACAATGTTTTCCTTAAATTCCTATCGCCTGCTCCATTTAGCCTCAAACCAAGCATCAAATCTTGAATAGTGACTTTAATGGTCACTTTCCAATAGACCTGCACGCCAACACAACTATCCTCACATTGTCGCAGACCCTATGACACTTCGCTACTGCACGCAGTCCTGACATTGTGTAGTTCCCAAGAAGAGTAGTTTATAGTCCCACACCTCCTTTTAGTTGCTTGGAGCGCTAAGACTATGGCACTTTCATATAGTCACATCGCTACATCGCCGATGTATGTCTTCAAGCGACTGCCATTCACCTTTCCTAGGAAGGGTTCTCCATTTAACTTAACTATTTTTACCGTGCCTCCAATGGTAATCTCCTTAGTAATACGACCCTAACCAGTGCATCCTAAACTTTCCAGGGAATTTATCGAACTTATTATCATACAACAACACCAAATCATTCACCTTAAAGGTGAACAACTTAATATGTCGATCATGCGATGCCTTTTCACGTTGCTTTTGGACCTGCTAGTGAAATCCAGCCAAAAATCGTTCTTCTTCTAGCTTATCCAGCTGTGTTTGCCTCTCCTCTAGGGCTCTGTGATCTGTCATACCTATGAGCACTGCTATGTGCAGACTATGCACGATGTATTCCATATGAATTATGGCTTCCACTCCATAGACAAGCCTAAAAGGTGTTTGTCCCGTCAGTTTCTTGCATGTCATTCGATAAACCCATAATGCTGCAGGTATGCATAGGTCCTAATCACTTTGCTGAGCATTGCATACCTTGGTCAGCATGTTTTTGAGCACTTTGTTGAACACCTCCAATGTCTCGTTATCCTGTGGGTGATAAGGTGTGCTCTTCTGCTGATATACCTGAAATTCCTTGTTAGTGCGTTGACCATCTTGTTCAGGAAGTGTGTGTTGCAATTCCTCATCAAGATCTTCGGACATCCAAATTGCATTAGTACATGTTAAAATAGAAACTTCACGATAGTCATGCCCATGCAATCCTTCACCAACTGCGCTTTTGCCCAACGAGTCAAGTACTCCATCGCAGTGATAATATACCTCGTGCATGTCTTTCCTTGAGGTTTGATGGGTCTTGCAAAATATATTGCCCACTTTTCCAAAGGTTTGTACGTCATTTATCGATTCAAAGGCATTTTATCCCTTCGCAATGGCTTGCCTGTTCTTTGACATACATCACATGCCCTGCAATATGATTTTGAATCCTAATGAAGGGTTGGCCAACACAACCCTGCACGTAGAATCTTCTGCGCGGTTGCCCTTCCTACATAATGTCCTCGCATGGCACCCCATGAGCATCCACGAGGATGTTGCTTTCTTCAAATTTAGGTACATAGCTTTGTAGTATTTCATCATTTCCCATCTTCTATAGATGCCCAACAATGACAGACAAATTTGTCATGCGCACCACTAATTCCTTCCAATGTTGGAAAGAGTATCCTTCTGGCACAATTCTAGTTGTCAAAAAGCATATTATATCTTCAAAATGTCCATCCGTTATGTGCATATCAAAGAGCTACACGTCAGGTAATCCTTCCTCCAAACTAGTAGGTTCCTCCCTTGTCTCAATGCGCGACATGTGGTCTGGTCCCATGTTAAATCATCTAGGCTTCACAACAACTTCAAAATCATATTCCTGTAACAATAAAATCCATCTGCAAATGTGCCCCCACAACACATGCTTATTAACTAGCTATTTTAGCATGGAGTGATTTGTATACATCTTAAAGTGGCCTCCTAGCAAGTAGTGTCGATACTTCTGGAACGCATATACCATAGCTAGTCCCTTGTGCTCAGCGGTAGAATAGTTCTTCTCTACTTTGGATAATCTGTGACTTGCAAATGTGTAAGGGTGATTCAAGCCCTCTCCACCATCCTATGTTAGCACTACCCCCAGCGCTATACACGACACATCAACATGGACATGAAACTCTTTCTTCCAGTTCAGGAAGACAAGAATTGATGCAGTAACCATTTTTATTTCAATATATCTAGGGTTTTCTTACAGTCATCGTTCCAGCAGAACATGACATCCTTCTTCAACAATTTTTCCATCAGCGCAGTGATTTGGGCATAACCTTTGATAAAAATTTTGTAATATCCCGTATGCGCAAGAGTAGCGTGCAACTGTTTCACACTTTTCAGTGCTTCCATGTTTAGAATCACCATGATCTTCGTGAGGTATAACATCAGCCCTTATCTCCAAACGACATACCCCAATAGGTTCCCAAAAGGAATGAGAAAAAAAAACTTCTTGAGGTTGAGCACGATTTGGTATCTTTGACAGGTATCCAGTATCAAGTGCAATCTCGCTATATGGCGCTTAACCAACCCAAATACAATCCAGTCATCAAAATAAACCTCCAAGAACTTATGAATATATTCCTTAAATGTCGTGACAACCACGCGGGAAAATATGGCCAGCGCATTCTTCAATCCAAATGGCATGACAGTATATTGAAAGCAACCCCACTCAGTCCATAAGGTTGTCTTGCTCCTATCCTCTTGTGTGGTTTTGATTTGGTGGTACCCTAAGAACCCATCAATGAAAGAATATGCTTCTTGACCACCTACATTATCCAACACTTCTTCCGTGAATGGAGTTAGGAATGGATCATGCACACAAGTGTCATTCAATTTTCTAAGATCCACGCATATCCTTATCTCATCCTTCTACTTCTTGTCTTGCACCACCATTGGGCTTACCCAATCAGATTCTTCCATAGGCTCAATGATGCTTTCTATGAGAATTTTTTCTAGTTCTACGTGGACCTTCTCCTTGTATTTCGGATTTAAGCGGTACAGGCTTGGCTTCACATCGGGTTTTAACATGATCTTGATTATTCCCTTCAATTACGTAAACTTGGTTGGGAATAAGTCCTGATATTTTCGGAATAATTTAGTGACCTTATCTACCATCATGTTGTCCCAGTAGTCTCTGATCTTCACGAATTCGGGTTCTACCATCGTACCAATGTTCACCTGTTTAGTTTTCATTGGCACAGTTATATCAGGATTCTCAATCTATGTTCCTTGAATCTCACGGTGGCCTTCTATTTCTGGAATGTTAATATTCCACGGATCCTCATCCTCCTCTTCAAAAGTTACATTATAACATTTCAGCAGGCGACTCAGCTATGTAGCCCATTCTGGCTAAATCAGGTCTAAAGGCTCCTTTGGTATCCTAAAGATAGCTGCTTTTACCTCTTGTAGCACTTAATCAATACTTTCCCAGCCATCATCAAAACTAAAGGTCATCATGAATCCTTCACGTAAGATATCCCATTCACCTGTCTGATGGTGGAGCTCTGTTTCTATATACCAGTTCATTGGTTAACATCTACAATATGACAGAACAGGTGCACCAACTCAGGTTGTGGCTTTTCTCCATAGGCCTATGTCCACTTGTCCAGATGCATGTGTGGATCATCCTATCCATCATACTTGTCTATCAATAATACCTTAGGCTTCCAAAATCATGTTCACATCATTCTCCTACATTCGCACCAATCATCAAAGCTTCCTTTGTGCGTACCCCACCATCTTGCAGGCATAGTGGGCAGCACCCAGTCCAAGGCCTGGAAGCATTGCTTTTCTAGCTTCTCCCTTTCAAATGCATCCAAGAAGGTATCTACCTCATTTAGACCATCATAAGTAGGTAGATCCCGTACTTATGTTGATACGTAGCACAACAACCCTATCATCATAGTTCAATTCAACATAGTTACTTTGTGTAACCGATTCTGCTAGCGTTCTACTTCTTCGTCAAAATTGAAAGTGCAAGAACTCTCGTGCTCCCATGTAATCCATCCATCCGCAATGGGATTCACCCAATATTGGTCTCGCGTGGTTATCTTGTAGATGGAGTCCAAATAATCATAACTCTCATAATCATGGATCGGTTCCATATAGCATGAACCTTCAGTAGGGTCTAGGGGTATTATTACACGCAATGATTTCTTCTCAAAGATCATCTTCCGCTTCTTAAGATTGATTACCCTATTCATATCAATGGCCCAATCAATTCCTAGGAGCGCGGGGTATGGATTGTTGTCATCAACAATCTTTATTACTTCAAAGTTTGCCAGTGTGCTAGCTCCCTCAATATCCACGGTTACTCCCTACAATCGCCCCATGGGTATGATTTTCTGTTATTCACCATCCTCAACTAAATCATAGACCATTGTAGTGTAGGTCTCCCCATTTTCTCCCATGTTTGTTTCAATAAAACCTTCACGTTTGATCCCAAATCTAGAATGATTTGGTCCATCTCATATTCTCTGATCTATGCGGTTAGTCTCATTTCACGCCTCGTCCTTGTCTTATGCTTTTTGATCTTGTGGACTATGCATGGTTCACCTAGTGCGGTCCTAGCACATCTACTGATGAGGTCCTGTAACACTTTTATAGCCTTACTATCATGCAGTAGCTTCATACAGAATTTCCAGGAATGTTGTGAGCATAGAGTGGTCCATCTACAACTCAGGCTTATCTTTGCTTCCTAAAGTGGAGGCCTCACTGAATTTCTTTTTAGCTTCCATGAAGGTTTCCCGAGCGTGCTCCAAATCAAACTCAGCTTCTTTCACCGGGGCTTTGCGAACCTAGGTACTGTCTTCCATTGTTTTCCCTTGTCATCTCCTATCACGATTCCACTTTGGAGCACAATGTTTATGTTTGGCTCTTCCTCACGCGGCTCAGACCTCATCATCTGTAGGTTCTGAGTCGGGGGAGGTGGTATCTCTCCTTTGTCACATATCCTAGCTATCAATATAGGAAAATCTTCTATCTCATGATCAAACAACATGCAATACTTGCACGACGGGCACGTTTGATTAGTGTAATCACGGGCATAGTGTCCCGGCCCTCCGCAATTGTATAAAATCAACTGTCCCTGACCTCTACCAGGTCCTCCTCCACCTCGGCCTCGTCCACGCCCCTAAAATCATGTTTGTGCCATCCCTGCATTCTGATCAAGGGGCTGAGCTTTAGCCTGAACCCTGTAGGTGGGAGTTTTATCCATCATCAATTCATAGCTCTTACAAGTATGCTCGTCATGTCCCAGGAACTTGAAAAACTTGCAGAACAACATTGTGGAGTTTGTGTATACTTTTGTAATAAGTGGTAGTTTTTCGTGGCATGATTTCCAGCTACTTGACAGATAGCGCACCACAAAGAAGGTGCCGTGGTATGTATTTCTTTACATTTTGTCCTTAAAGGCATAGGTCCTCTTCCTACAAGGTAATCTGTAAAGACTGGGCAGTGGTCCTTGTCATGAACTTGACTCTTGCATTTCAAGCTCCATACTTCCTTGTGCACTTCTGGTTGAACCGTCCTATCCTACTTCAAGATTTGCATATCAAGGCACATATTCTTCAGCTGCACATGGATCTGTTGAACTCGTTGATTAGGATCTTGCATCGAGGTCTCATGTAGTCTCATGGAAATCTCCAAGGCTTCTACCTAAGTTGTTATTTTCTGCTGCAACAGCGCACTACTTAAGTGTGGTAGTAGTGAAGCTACAAACCACTCGTGATACTGTCCATTTGTCCGATTCATCCTCGCTTCGTGAATCGTACATTTCAGCCTCTGATCCAGTTCCCAAGGTGTCTCACAAAGTAGCATCATGATTTCTTTGAATTCAATAATCGACTGCGCTTTAGATTTAGGCCTGCTCAATTCCCTATTTAGTGTTGTTTCGATGTCCACTACTCTCACATTCAAGTTATCGTTGGACTTAATATACCAAGTCAGTGCGCGATCCTATAGGGTGCTAACTAGTGTTGCTTTCTCTATATGGTCATCTGTAACACCTTGAGCTTCCCATACAGCCTTCACTACGAACCATAATTGATCCAGATCCTCATTTCCCAAGCCTTTGAACAAAGAAAACTTCATTTTGTTCACCATACTGAATCACGGTGGTGGTGGAGGTGGTACGGGTGAAGATGGAGGTGATGGCAATGAAGCCGGTGGTGGTGTGGGTGGAGGTGGTATTCACAGAATTCTTTGTCTTATCAGATGTGTTAGCGCTCAAATCTACCTTAGGCTAAAATAAGGTAAGACTCAAGGCCACATCAAACCACGCTGAGCCTCGTAGCTAGCCCTACGAGGACAGGAGAGGGCTCTCTCCGGGTCAAACCCAGTAAAATATAATTGAAAAGGCTTGAGATGACCGAATTGATGACTGATTTTAGGCTAGGTATGAATTACAAAGAGTTTAGAATTGATTTTTAAAGATTTTTTTGAATTTAAGGGAAGGGTAGTTTTGGATGTGGGGATGAGTCACAACTTTTGCAGAGGTCTACTTGGGGCAAGATAGGTGATTGTATTGATGCCTTAAAGCAAGTGAGATGGGTAGATCAGACTGGTGAGGAGCTAAGGAGAGAAAGGGAGTGTCAAGGATTCTCCTTAAACTGAAGAAAAACATAGAAGATTAAAGAAATTTAAAGGCAGAGCATAGCAATTTCATGGATTCTACCTTAACACTTCATTTGTTTAATTACAGAAGATTCAATAGAGAAAATGATACACATACACAAATTACAAGTACTGAGAGAAACACACCATCAACACATAAAGCCACATGGATCCCAAATAGTGTTGCAAAACCCTGGTCTTTCCTTTGCCAAAATGCAGATAAGATATGTATAATATAGTGTCTAGCTATTCCCAAGAGTCCAACCCTGAAAATGACTAAGAAAATACATAATATAGGCAATCCAACTCATTCCCTTGCCTCTAGGGGTCGAGCTCATCATCCTAGGAGCTGTTTCAACCAATTCTAAACTAAGCACTACAATCTAGGCAGTCAAAACAACTTGCCTCTATAAGCTAGGAAACCAATTCATTCATTACATTTTTGCTATTTTATGAATGAACCATCTAGAATAGGTAAATAAGTGTCATAAAAACACAAATATCCAATAATTACATCAAGGAGGGTGAAAAATCCCATCACAAGTCAAAACTAGTCAAAACTGGGTGAATTTCTGAGCTGAACAGTGAAAATTTGGCCAAAAAGCCCTGTGCGCCAAGCGCCTTTGCAGCTACTTTTGGGGCACTGCCTGACATCCAAATTGAGCTCAAGTGGGCTTGATGGAAAGGTCTGGATGTCTACTTTCCAACACAAGTGGAATGTTTCAATTTGGTCTCCATTTGACCCTCCAAACGTGAATTCTCCCAGAAGTACTACCTGCTGATGCAAAAAGTGGCAGAAAGGTGATTTTCATGATGTTTTTTGAGCTTTTGATCACCCAAAACTAGATGAAATGCCTTGGAAATTGCTTAACATGTGTATTTCATCATGAAAAATCCAAAAATGTAAGCCACCTATGATTTCGACCTCTCCATTTTGTGGGTCGCGTGCTGAGCGCGACGCATAGAACCCAAAAACCTGTTTTGCAAGCCAAAAATTTTGAAACGACAAAATTTTCTCCAAATGTGCCCAAAGTTGGAGTGAAGACCCTCCATCATGTATCATGCTCAACTAGTGAAGCCTCGGCCAAAAATCGAAGTGGATTGGGCCTTTTCTTTTGTTTTAGCGCTTTGCTCAAACGCCTCTTGAGGACCTTCATTCTCGCTTTGCAAACATGCATGCTAGCCCAATAGTGAGTTTTCATGTGGCGAAGCATGTCCTTGTCCCTGTTTTCCTTCACCAACAACTTTTCCAAGTGAGTGTTGACCCGGATGAGCATTGATTCTCGATCAATAAGTGTCAAATCACCGGGTCTCCTACGAGCCAATTCCCGGTCTTCACGAATCTTGCGCAGCTCATAAAGTTCATGCTCATCCTCCAATTGCTTGTTGCGCTACTCTAAGTATTTGATCACCCATTTATCCATCTGCAATTTCTTTTACAGCGACTCATTCTCGGCCCTTTGTTCTCGGATAATCTTCTTAAGCTCTGAGCTGGGCGAACTAGCCTCAACATCAATGATATCGGTATCCTAAACTCCTGAAGGACCCTCATCAACCATGGATCTCTTGCCCCTGTCCTGACTCTGTACCTGTGCTGTAGATAGAAGCGATACCCTTTCCACATGATGTGGAGATAATACTCGCTCTGGTGATGATGTCAATGAGACCCCTTCCACCCCGGGTGGAGAAAGTACTCGTCGTGCAGCTGCAAATAAGGCCCTGGGGCCTTTCTGATATGTCACATATGTTGGAGCATCAACATGATCGGTCTCATGCACGTAAAACTGTTGTGAAGGCCCTCTCTCATCATGGGCGATCTCTGGAGGAGGCTGTAGCGCTGAAAAGAAATCACGGGAGATGAAATCCTCCCAAGCAAACCCTGTTGTGCCAACTGATGCATCACTATGATTTTTATCAATGCATAGTGATATATGCTCCTGTGCTGATGTGCCGGGGTCTTCCTCTGTACTAAGGGTACCATCCTCTCTATGTTTCGGCACATGAAAAACGGAATGCTCATCATACGTACCGCGTGAAATGCATCAACAAAGTTACATGGTACGCATAGAGACGTGAAAATCTGCCCTCACAGCTGAAATACCGAATGATGAGTTTCATCAATGGTGCAAACTCATCTTTCAGGTATCTGAAAGGAAAGGCCACGCTCAAGTGTCTGATATATGCGGGCTTGACATATGGATCATAATAATATCGGTCCATCATCTGGCGTTTACTCCATTCCTCCCCCACATTTGGTATTCCGATGGCCTGAGAAATAGTGTCGGGTGACAAAGTGAAATCCACTCCGACAAGGTTCACATGACCATCCTGTAAGTTAAGGACAAGTAGACGGACCAATTCCCGATGATGCTGGGTTTGTGAGATCATCTCACAATATTGGTAACATGCTTGGCGCCGAAAACAATCCATTGCAAGTGGGCAAGCTTGCAATTGAGCCAAAGAGGTAGGCTCCTCTCTAACATGTTGTCCACTCTTGCCACCGCTGTGATATCTTTGTGGCACATTGACCTCCGGTGTAGAGTCACTTTCATATTCCTGCTCATATTTGGACTCGGTGTCTGACATGTTCTCTAAAAACAAGGTGGCCGGAATATATATATTTGCTGATATAAAACTGTGTGCCAAAAGCTGACTGTTGACCTTTTGTTTCTTTATGAAAATGCTGAGAATTTGGGTGTGAAGGAAGGTGATTTGAGCGGCTTCTTGATGAATTTATAGTCCCAAACTCTATGCGCCGCGCGCTTTACCCAACGCGCCGCGCGCCTTTAGAACTGACCAACAACGCACAAATTTGCCTCACACTTGCAAAATCACTCTCCAATGATACTCTTTGTTCTCAAAACGTGTAATGGGTTGGAAATGAGGAGAATTCACTTGATATAGCATCCATTTCGATTTTTGCTCAATGTAAACCCATTTTTCTTATGTTTGGTTGTTGACACTTTTTCAAAATTAATAGGCTCTGAACTTTTTGGTTTCCTTCATAAAATAGGTTGAAATGATGAGTTTCTCTGATAATTTTTTGCAGGTATAGCTCTGATATGCTTCAGCAAAGGAGACCAGGGCTGCACTTGAACATTTGAAGAACTGAAAATTTTGACAATTTTTACAAAAATAAGGTGGCGACTTGCCTTCAAAACGGAGTTTTGAAGAGAATTCCTTATTTAGCTGTACAATGGTGACAATTATTGAAATGATGATTTATCAAAGGCATCCCTCTGAGCTGCTGGTCTTCTAAGACTTTTCAGGACTGAATTAACTCAAACCCTAGACCTAGACTTAAAAATTCAAAAACTGACTTGTGAAGCTTTATGACTCATCCTAAACCAGCAGTGATATGCACGAGGGGAATGAATGAAATAGACCACTCCATCAGGGTTATGGCATCCCTATCGAAATGCAACTGATGAAAACTGATGGGACACCTAAAATATGGAATGCAAAAAAGAGTTTTGATCTCTGATGGAGGGATAACTTAGACCGACTCTAACATTGGCTCCAATGGGGATGGTAGCTCCTTGGAGATGCCAAGAACCACAGATCTCTGTAAGAGCTGGACAGTGCCTTCATCCATTGGGCGATGGAGTCATTATTCCGACACAAAATCTTGAGAATTTGACTCAAAAAACAAACATTGCTTTGACCAAACTAGACTCAAAACTAAAGATTAAGACAACTGACTTGACAAACTTAGACCTACTAACTTTCATTTTCAGAAATATAGCCTTCACTTCGGGCCCCAAACTGAAGATGATAAGTTAGTGTACATGTGCGATAGAACAAAAGTAAAATGATATGTACAATGATGATGAATTGAGCAGAAAATACTCAAAAGTAATATCTCTTCAACAGCCGACCATTGATCGACCCTCCAGGATATTCATCTCCGTTCATCTCTTTGAGAAGGAAAGCGTTTTGGCCACGATATGCTGCAATCTTATAAGGTCCTTTCCACAAATTTTCAAATTTTCCATGCCTTCCCTTGTCTTCATGACGAGCATCCCATCTTAAAACAACCTCATCCAGCTGAAATGTATCTGCCTTTGCTTTCCGGTCATAAATCCTTTTGATACGCTCCTACAATTTGCAAGTGTTTTGAAATACCTCCTCCCGTGTCTGCTGCATTATCCGTGATTAGCTTACTGGGACATCCAAAACGTGACAAAATACTGGTCTCAAGAAAAGAAATAATTACCGCATTCGTAGCTTGTCGAGTAGGAATTGCTTCAATCCATTTTTTGAAGTAGTGTGTGGCCGTCAATATCCATCGATGTTGTCCTGATGATGCCGGATAAATTTCACCAATGAAATCCAATCCCCATTGCTGAAAAGGTGCGCTGACTTCAATTGGTTTGAAAGGCAAAGACTGGAGCTTCTGATTTCCTTGAAAATTTTGGCATTCGTGACAATTTTTAACAGCCTTATATACATATGAAAATAATGAAGGCCAATAATATCCTGCACTTAGAATCTTGTTTGCTGTAGTCTTCCAAAAAAGATGACCCCCACAGTCCCCTCTATGAAAATCTTCCATGACTCTTTTAGCTTCCTCCTCGACCAAACAATTTAATAACATTCCACCAGGGTCTTTCCAAAATAATGCTGAATCTAGTATGCAAAATTTTGCAGCCTTCAATTTCAATGTTCTACTTCTATTTCTCGGCATTCCAGGAGGTGAAGACAAATGTTGAAGTACATATAAAATATCAACGTACCAAGGAGAAGAAAGAAACATTTCAGATACCTGAACTGATGGGTTCTCCTCATCTTCATCAGACATGGCAACAATTAAATTTATGTCTAGGATTTGTAGATTTGCTTCAGCCATTAGCTTCGTGAGTCCTTGACCTTTGATCAACTTGGTGGGTTTAATTTCAACATCATATTCTAACAACGCAGCAATCCACTTACCCCTTCTCCCTTCTGGATCTGCCTGTACTAAAACATCTTTAACTGCTGCGTTAGGAACATAAGCTAGAATATGAGAATGCAATATGTACACACGGAAATCCTTCAAGGCCTTTACAAGCGCAAGTGCTTGCTTCTCAATGATGTTATATTTCAATGCTCCATCCCTAATTATGCGACTGAAAAAAGCAATGGGCTTTTCAACACCTTCTCTCTTCTGCATTAGCACAGCTGCCAAAGTGTGCTCAGAGGCAAATGAAAATAAAATAAAGTCTTGAGTGTAGTCGGGACTGATCAAAATAGGAGCTGAAGAAAGAGCTAACTTCACTAAATTAAATGATTTGACCGCCTCTTCGGTCCACTTTACCTGATTGTCCTTCTTGAGTATGCTTGTGATCTCTCTAAGATGCTCCGCTAGATTTGGAATAAAGCGACGCAGAAAATTCAGTTTGCCATTAAAGGACTGAATTTCTTTCTTGTTCCGGGGCTGTTCAATTTGCTGAATGGCTTCAACACGTGCTGGGTCAATACGGATGCCGTCTTTAAATATGATGTGGCCAAGAAGTTTGCCCTCATCCATGGAAAAAAGACTCTTTTTCGGATTCAACGAGATGCCATATTTTCTGCACTTTAGGAAAACAACTTTCAAATGATACAAATGTTCCTCATCTGAATTTGAAAATACAGTAAATTCATCAAGATAAACAACTAAAAACACATCTTTCTCATTGGCGAAAGCCACGTCCATTGCACGCTGAAAGGTGGCTCCTGCATTTTTCAAACCAAAAGGCATCTTTGCATAATGAAATGTTCCCCATGGAGTGGTGAACGCTGTCTTGTCACGGCCATCCTCATGCACGAAAATCTGATTGTATCCTGAGTAACCGTCGAGTAGTGACATCCTTGATGCTCCAACTACTCGTTGCAATATATGATCCATTTTGGGCAGCGGATAATTGTCTTTTAAAGACACCTTATTCAAATTTTTGAAGTCAATGCATAAACGAATATCACCTGTCTTCTTCCTTACGGGCACCGAGTTTGATATCCAATCTGAAAATTGGATAGGCACAATGATTCCTGACTTATACAACCTATTTACCTCTTTCTCAATTGATGGCAGCAGTTTTGAATTGATTCTCCTCAACTTTTGACGAAAAGGCTTCTGATTTGGCTTGATAGGAATAGTATGCTGGATGATGTTTGTGTCATATGTTTTAAGATCTGAGTAATCCCATGCAAATACATCAGAAAATAAAGACAACAATTTCATATATTCAGCTTTTACCTTTGGTGATAATGACCTTGATAACTTAACCATCTTGGGATTTTCAACTGTCCCAATGTTTACCTCTTCAACACCCTTTTTAGTCGGTCTCAATGTCGGTTTGCGGGCCACATCATCTTGGTCAAACAACTCCTCTAAAGGAATCATTCCTTTAGGAATAATGTTGTCCTTAAGTTGTAGCACATCCATTTGATTTACTTGTATATTGTCATCACCATCATCATTTTCGGTATCTATTGAGGAATATTTGAACTTACCCTTATTTTGCAGAAACTCATCGATCTCTTCATCATCTTGAAAAACTTGCCAACATCTTTGATTATCTGGGATGGTGGGACGATGCTTCACATGAATCTCAAATTTGTTGCTAGAATTCATTGGGATCTTTAAATTGCTTGCTGCCTTAGCAAGTCCATCAGCAACACCATTTTGTAGGCGAGGCACACATGTCAAGGTATAATCAGAAAACAACTTCAAAATGTCTAAGACTGCATTACGATATGCCCTCATGCGGGGATGTTTGGCCTGAAACTCACCCTTAACTTGCTTTATCACCAGCTCGGAATCACCATAGACCGCAATCTTCTTTGCTTTCAGTTTCTTAAGAATCTTTAGGCCAACAATGAGAGCCTCATATTCCGCTTCATTATTTGAACAATCAAATGCTAGTTTATAGGAACACACTGTCACCTTGCTTGGAACTTTGTCTTGAGCGGAAAAAGGACTTTGAATCCACACACCAATACCAACACCATCGCTACCTACCGCACCATCAAAATCCATGGTCCAAAGACCATCTTCATCATCCTCCAAGTGCTGAAATTGTACTGCCTCTAATTTTTCTATTTGCTGCCCCTTTTCTTTAGCTGTTTGCTCCATGATGGCTTGTTTTTCTCCTCTTTCCTTTCGTATTACTTCTCTGAAATTTTCGGTGACCTCTAGTATATCTTTCTCTTGAACTAACTGACTATCTATATCATTAAAACTATCAGCAAATAAAACAAATGACTCCAAATCAGTATGTACACAATTTACAGGATGATTGATCAGCTTCTCTTTACTAGTTATCATATATTTCATCTTTTGCTCGCGATATAGCTTTCTCATTTGACCAAAGACTGGAATTGTGGCATAAGAGAAGTCCAACTGCAAAGTACCCTTCAACTTAGCTCCCCAAGATCTCGAAAGTAGCATACCAAAACATGGAGGAATGTCTGCCACAACCACATCCATCAAGACATTTTTCGCCAGGATTTGATCTAAGCTAACAACCAGATATTTGATGAGCTCGATACACCTCACGTGATTGGAATCAAATGAATATAAATCATGATATTTTCTGGTAATGTCTAATCCCAGCTTCTCCATGATTGCCTTTGGCATCAAATTGTGTGAAGCACCCGAATCGAACATGGAATTATGCAAGACATATTCATGCAATCTCAAACTGATATAAAATAGAGGAACATCACTATCAGGGGACTGACCATCCAGTGCTGGTCAAAAGATCAATTCGGGCTGATCATCTTCAACGTTCACCGTGTCAAGCATGGGATCAAAGTTCAGAATTTTGGAAACTTGACCTCGGTAGCTGCTGTTTTTCATGATTTCAGTCAAAGGAATAGATATTTTTAATTTGGAAATTTCATTTTCCAAACTAAATGCTGAAAATTTGTCGACTTCTTTGACCAGAATCTCTCTTCTATCTTTTATTATAGCTGCATGATTTGTCTTTTCTGCTACTGATGTCTTGCTAGTTGCAGGAACAATTGTCTCCTTTCCTTTCTTCGGTGGTGTCGGTGAATCCATCTTTGGTGTTGTAGCTTCTTTCCTTTTCTGAATGGGATTGATAGGCACATCCCAGTTCCTCAATGAATACTGCTTTTGTTGAGTGGACAAGGAATTCAAATATCCTCTTTGGTAGTCATCTAAATCTGCATCATTAGCCAAGATAAAATCTTCGTCTTGCTGGGCGCCTGAACTTTCTCCATACTCATCTTCTTCGGTGATATAAATGGGCAGATCATCAGGAGTAAAGAAGTGATTTTGTTCCCCTGCTACATCAGCATCTTCATCTGAATCTTAAGTTACAAAATTCTGCAAAAGAGGAGTTTTGATTGGTTGCTGAGCTGATGGCTCTTGTACTCTTGGTTCACGCTGCTTGATTCTGTACTGAGGTTGTTGCTGGCCACGGTAATTTGGATTACGAATCTGCTGTTCTGATTTGTCAAGGTTAAGTATTTTGAACATCTCGCGAAGCCAAGGTGGTTCTGATGATGTAGATTCTTCCTTTATAGTCACTCTTTTTTCTGCCTTCAAACGTGCTCTTTTGTCGTTCAAATTTGCCTCAACATTGACAGCGATCTTTTGCATATCTTCTAAAGTAGGTGGATCTCTATCCCGTAATGAGTAAGCCATCTCCGGATCAAAGCCATCCGAGAATTTAAGAAGAGCTGATTTTCTAGATGGTCTTAAGTCATCAGGGATAGCATTATAAACTGTATTGAACCTGATAATGTAGTCTTGGACAGACTCACCGGGATTGCGTTTGATATTATTGTACTCGGCATTAATCTGAAGCGAATCCTTTCTAAGTTCCCAACGATCAAGAAATTGATTCTGAAGTTTAGCCAACGTAGGTATACTTCTAGCTCCCAAACCTCTGAACAATTTTCTTACCTCTCCTCCGAATGTTTGCACAAACAATCGCATAGTTACATCCTCGTCATCAATCTCATATAAATCATAAAAAGTTGTCATTTTATCTATGTGTTGCTGAGCGGAAACACTTTGAGGAGTGCCATCAAATAAAGGAATTTTACTTTGGTAATCCACTGGCATATCATGCAATTGCTGAGGTAAAGCAAGAGGTGCAAAGCGAGCAGCCATTGCTCTTGGTGGATTTACTCTCGGTGTTGTTGGCGGAGTGGATAAAGCTACTGTATGGGGAGTATGCGGAGGTGTATGCGGAGGAGAAGTAATGTGGGATGAAGAAGAGGAATTAGCTGTAGTTTCAGAGTAAGTAATTATAGGTTGCAAAGGAATGGTAGGAATGAAAGGCGGTTCAGTAGGAATTCTAGAGGTAGATGCCGTGACGGTGGATCCAATGTTTTCAGATATGGCTTCTAAAAACTCAGAAAGATTGGCTGCTTGGATGGTGGTCTGAAGGTGCCTCAAGATAAAATTGTCAATTAATTTATTATGCCTTTCAAATTCAAGAGCTGCAGCAAAGTCAGGATTTGGAACAATAGAATCGAGAGCGTTTTCGGATTTGGTTTTGAACAATGACAATTCAAACCTTGCGTCGAAAGGAAGTTCTTAAAGGTATTCAAAAAGTACATGACATGAATGAGATTTAACCAATGGAGTTGCCGAGCTTTCTTGACGGAGGAATTTTCGAATCAGATTTGGATTTTCATAAATAGGAGGTGGATTCAGATCTGGATTAGCTCTTGTATGTCTTTTTGAAGCCAATGTATTTGTCAGGAGATCAAAAGAATCAAAGTAATTTAGCCAATCGTTTTCTAGACTCAATCATCCAAAGGTCTAGAACGATCAAAGGTACTGGGGTGATCTGCAAATCAAAGTTTCGCAAGCTAACCGGAGATCGACTGAAGCAGCATTTATCTACTTCCGCTTATGCATAGAAAGAGCATTTCGAAAGCTACCTGGCGTGACTTCAGACTCCATCTAAGACTTGTGAAACAAACTCATCAACAAGAAAAACATTTGAGATTTCTTCCCCAGTATGGTCGCCACTATGTTAGCGCTCAAATCCGCCTTAGGCTGAAATAAGGCAAGACTCAAGGCCACATCAAACCACGCTCAGCCTCGTAGCTAGCCCTACGAGGGAAGGAGAGGGCTCTCTCCGGGTCAAACTCGGCAAAAGGTAATAAAAAAGGCTCGAGATGACCAAATTGATGACTGATTTTAGGCTAGGTATTAAGTACAAAGAGTTTAGAATTGATTTTTTATGATTTTGTTGAAATCAAGGGAAAGGCAATTTTGGGTGTGGGGATGAGGCACAATTTTTGCAGAGGTCCACTTGGGGTAAGATAGGAAATTGTTTTGATGACTTAAAGCAAGTGAGATGGATAGATCAGAATGGTGAGGGGCTAAGGAGAGCAAGGGGTCTCAAGGATTCTCCTTAAACTGAAGAAAACATAAAAGATTAAACAAATTTAAAGACAGAGCATAGCAATTTCATGGATTTTACCTTAACACTTCATTTTTTTAATAACAGAAGATTCAATAAAGATAATGATGCACATACACAACTTACAATTTGATGAGCCCCAATTTTGGTACAATTCGGGCTCATTTTGGCCCACTTTACTTGCTCAAACCATTCATCTTTCTTTGCTTATGCATGCATTTCTTAGTTATTTCGTGTTGTTTGTAGGAGGAAGGCTAGACACTTTATCCACGTGACTAATGCATTGTGATTCCAGGTTTTTGCATGGAAAAAGGGAACAAAAGACAACGTAAAGGGAGTAAGGAGACATAAGGTGGCACTGCTGATTTTGTGGAAGGATGTCCACAGAATTGGGACAGTCCTCGTGATTCCCACCGAGAACTCCGAGCTCCTAATCAATCTCCCCTCCGAGCCTCAGAAGTAGCCAGCTGTCCTACAGGAACAGCAGTCATCAACTGTTGGTTGACTGCCTCACAAATCCGCAGTTAAACTTCAGTGGATAGCCGAGCTCCTAGAATCAAGGCTACTTGGCGGATCATCATCTTTTTGTATAAATATGGAGGCCGTAGCCTTAGATAGGTTGTTGAATCTTTTGGGTTATCATATCATTTTGTAATCAGTCCGAGTTTGTTTTCCTTTTTACTGTAAGCCAGTTTGGCATGACATTGAGTTATGAATAAAGAGGACAGTTTGTGATCGATTCCTGAGTTTTCATTAGGAGACTATAGCTCTCAGGTTAGGGCCCAACCTGAGAGCCATAGATCCCCTCTGTTGTAATATTGTTCTATTTCTTTTTCCAGCACTTCGAGTTTATTTGCACATGCGATGTGAATGGCAGTCTTGTAATTCGATTCTCTTATGAGTTAGATAGGTTTTGGTTATGGTGCAATTCCTCTCACTTGTTTAGCGTAGCAGTTGATGCATGATATTCATTGGAGCTCCATTAAAATCGTTTGTTAAGGCTCACTGCCATCTCGTTTGAAGATTGGGGTGCAGTACGTAGCAGACCACCAAAAATATGCATGAAGTTGGTTGATACAATTATGATTTGGATTTAGATGCTTCCTTGTCATTTATACAAACCACACATCTCTTCACCACAGTCCATACGTACTTCTACTTGCGTTTTGGATCACTGTTAAAGAAGGTCACGGTATATTTAGTGTAGGTTTACGCTTTCTTGGTTTGATCAACAGTTTCGGTCATTTGCTTTATTTACACTCTCTTCCACCTCGTTCATTGCCATCTTCTTTGTTTTGACCTTGCATACAACCACGTTTCTCTGCCTTACACAGCGCTCTGCCCTTTCCTAAATATCTCCTAATCCTCACTTGGCCTCATTCTTTGACCTTTCACGTCCATCACTCCAATACGCTCCCCCCACCTGTTTTCCATCTCATCCTCCCATTCTTAAGTCATCACTAGCCTGACCCTTACCTCTCACATCCCTTCCTACCCGTCCATCACCTTTTCCTCACTTCAGTTCTCCTCGGCGAACCATCCTATAGCAATTCAGAACCATCCTGTAGCAATTCAGAGACATCCTGTAGTAATTCAGAGACATCCTGTAGAAAACCCTGAGTTTCCTGTAGAATCCCCTGCAGACATCCTGTAGGAGGTCTTTCACGCGGTTGCTGAGCTCCTGCACGTGGGAAACCTCTGCGGATGGATGCCAAGGGTCCATAGGGACCTCACTTAGCCTCCCCAACCTATCCCATGCTTTCCTTCCTTCTCCACCCAATCTGCACAATCAAACCCTAATAAGCAAGCAAAACACAATCACTCCACCTCCTTAATGAAAAAGCATAAAAACATGTCCTTGGTAAAGTCAGTAGTGTAGATTTATGCATTCTCACTTGTTAGATGTAG
>APFE031680383.1:0-34853 GCA_000404065.3 Pinus taeda | reverse complement strand
TTGACTTCTATATTATCATTCTCCAACAAATGTGAATCAGTGATTCAGACTTTGATTCCATGTTGACCCATTTCAATTCCCAAATAAAAATGTATTACAAATCCCGACAGCCCAAATTAACTTAGGCATTGTTTACGAAGGTACCATGCGGTGATTGTGAATCCAACCTCCACTTCAATGACTTATTCCTTTGTGAGGTCCCAACATGAATCCTAGACTGTTCTTTTTTTTTTAAGTTTATCAGAGTCTAGTGACTATCAGTAATACAAAGTGTTGGAGTTGATATTATTCCCTTAAGAGGTCCCGGCATGAATCCTGGACCATTTATCTTCCTCCATGGTAATGATTATCATACATGTGAATTGTCAACCGAACAGTAAAGTTTACAAATCACAATTTTTGACAAAATGTAATCCAATTCAAAATGTGATGCAAGCCCTGGAAGTGTTTTACAAAACCATAATTCTATACAGGGTATGATCTCTATAATTAAATCCTGATCACAACATAAATTCTGAGTTCAGTTAAGATCAGTGAAGAATCTATCAATATCTTAACTGGAAACAAATTTTGTTTTTGGTTGTGAGGATTTCCCGTGAACCAGTGAGACTCCTGTATCATTTTGCATACCATAAAAACCCTGTTTACATTGATTCTGCTGTCAGAGGACAACATCTCATGCGAGATAGATCATTCTCAAAACTTGTACTGGTACTACAACTAGCAGGAAGGGTTGGTCTGCGAAGGCATGAAGTGCAGTGGATAATCCCTATATATAAAATGACCCTATATATAAGCCTTCTCTGTTTACACTACAGACAAATTTACTTTGACATAGAGGCCTAACGAATCGAGATCTACAAAACTGAATTGTGTTAACATTGCACAAAGGTTTAAATACCTTTTCCCTTCAAAAATAAGATTAAGGAACAATCCCTAACTCTGTTAACATTGTACACAGGTTTGAAAATCATTTTAATTAAGTGCAATTTAATTATTTTGTGTTTCGGATTTTTTTATTTGGGGTTATAATTTTCGGTAACATTATGATTTTGTATTATTTAAAATATTTTTTTGAATAGATAAATAGTTAGTACTCTTGAAAATTCTTCTCTCACACATCTGGTTTACGCAGATTTAGATTATGTAGATTTACAACTCAACTTGGATCTAACTCTTTCTTATTAAATTTCAACGGAATTAAACAAAAAAATATAACAAAAAAACACCAAAACATAAAAGATTTGACTGGATTAAACTAACCCTTACCAAATGGAATATTATAAAATCACTACAGAACTATGCTTTCAATGTTTAAATCAATGAAAACTACAGCTACTCCCGACCCACAAGATTAAACATTTCTATGAAACAAAGATATCAGAAATTGCAATAGTAAATGGTTTAATCAAACAGTCAGAAATATGGCAATGAATCAAAATCAATGAAAACTATAGCTACTCCATAGCCACAAGATTAAAGATTTCTATGAAACAAAGATATCAGAAATTGCAATATTAAATGGTTTAATCAAATGGTCAGAAATATGGCAATGAATCAAAAAAATATGTCCAAGCAAATATCGGTGGGAAAAAACCACTCAAGGTTATACATCAAATCCTTCAATAAAATAAGTAAAATTTCATGCTGGAACACATTTTCCCTTTTAATTTTCATTCATCCAGCCCAATTTTGAACCAGAATTGAAAAATAATTAATACAGAACATGAAAAAAATTAAAAATTTGCATGGGAGAAAACGTAACTAAATTTGCATGGGGAGAAAACACAACTACTTTTCGTCTGACATCAATATCTATTGTAAGCTGTGTATAATCATGTCTCACATAACTAAATATCAGGAATCTACAAATTTTACAACTAAAAATGAAAGCTATCACGTTTATATTTTCTAAAAATATTTTATAAGGGAACAAATTACAGAATCTCCCATATCTATCTTGTTGGGACCCTGATATATGTAAGATATTGAGCCTGCCAAACTTCATGGCCTGCTTATATATAGAGGGTTTAGAACTGTCTTTTCTTATGCCCAAACTGGGGTCAGAACATGTTCTGTGCTTAATATACAACAAACAATATATGATTCAGCTTAAGCCATATATAGATGAAGGCAAGTGATCAAAGTTCCAGCCCTTCCCATTTTATAGTGGGTTACTGTATCATGTTGATGCAAACTTGGAACCCCCACATTACCCCTATTAATACAGAGTTGGGCATCCATGTTAAAATGAATTACTGTATTGTGTTAATGCTGAGTTGGGAGCCATGCTAAAATAGGTTACTGTATTATATTAAGTTGGGTGTTAGGGTTCAAAACTCATTACACATCAGATAAATATTAAAAACTCGTCCAAAAGCCCTAACAAGAAGATTCAATCCATAACATATGCAATAGCAAATTCAGCCAACAATCTACAAAGGAGAATGCGACTATGAAAACATATGCCCACCATAGCACACAAACTATCTATAACCTAATACCATCAATCACAAAATCCATGAAGAGATGGCATATCTACAACTGAAAATTAAAACAACAGAGAAAAATTCTTTTAATTCTTTTCATGTTCCTAAATGCCCCTTACACAGGTGAAGGCCTAATCTCTGAAAGCCTAAGGTGAAAGCCTAATCTCTGAAAACAACCTTAATATTAGATAACACAAGGACACCGAACATACCTCTGTCAAAAACGGTGAAGATATATTGTTGAATCAATGTCTCTGTTTTAAGTTCTGGTCAATGAAAACTTGTGAGATAATCCTTTGCCAGCTTCGAACCAAATCCCCATTCTCTACTAGTGAATTTAATGTAGATTGATTCCTACCATCCATTCCACAAAAACTTTGTTCTATTCACAGTAAACAATGTCTCCTTCAATAGCAATATGTTCCTCCAACAACATTCAATGGCTGCAATTTCCAACGGGTAGGACAGAAAATTCTCAGCCGATTTCAACTATGCCACACAACGACTTGATGCTTTTCAACAAGTAAAAAATACACATAGATTTACAAGAAATCATTCCTCACATATCTATAATCCACACTCTGATACCAAAAACTGATGCCAATACTCCATGGCAGGGCAAGGTCATGGATGAGGGAAACCCTAATTTTACATGCTCCATCCCCAAATCCACATTGCACCCACAAAGACATTATATTCTCAACAATCGAGACACTTGCCTCACATCCAATATTTGACTTGCCTGCTACGCTGACCCTGCAACCACTTTGGTTGTTCCTCGACTCTCTGTAACGATAATTTGGCCTTTTTTTTCCCGAATCAGTCAAATGCCGAACTCCAACGTTTATCACTGATAACATAGATGAGTTTGCAGGCTCTAATCGTTGAGTGAGCAATGCCATTTCTTACCGTCTATTTTCCGACATCTTCCGGGTTCTATATCCATGTTGCCAGCGAATCCCATGTGGAACGAACTCCACGGCGCGAATGCCATCACATAAAATGCCTGTCCCGTTTCCATTCCGCCCGTGTCTGTTCCCCTTGCCATTGATCTAACGCTTGAAATTTGTTTAATCATCTAACATCTAATCGTATGGTGCACAAAATGACAGGTAGGCAATGAGGGAAGTTGATTTCAGAGGGAAACACCTTACGGCGTAAATATATATATATATAAAATGAATAACAATTTCAAATTCTCAAGGGATATTTCTACTATCGAATTATTTCTTCAATCTTATTGTTTTAGGTCTTCAAAAAATTTAAATCTTACTTGTAAATTTTATAAGCTCATATAAATTTTATACCTCCAAATGGCATGAGTCATTTCGCCAGTCCTAATACAAGAGTTTCTCAACGTATCAAATTCGGTGAGTTTCTCATGCGTTCACCGAGCACATATCGAACCCAAACTCGAACTCACAGTAGAATGGGAAGTAGGATTCGTTGATGTCATTGCCAAGAGGGATTGGGAACACAGAACCATGTCTGTCATGGATGGCATCTAGTATTCCCTGCTGTAATTCTGAAAGCTTTGACCGCGTGTCGTGGCTCTCTGTCGAAAATGGGAGCTCTGAGCCGAAAGCACAAACGCTCGCCCAGACCGCTCGTAGGTTCGCGTGCCCGTCATCCTCGCTTGAATCTCTGTAATTTCTACTTCCAGGGCAAGGGAAAACGGGCGGTAGCGGATTCGAATTTGTTGCAATTCAATTTTGGCGCTCTGGAGAACCCTCTGTGCATCGGCCATTTCACCTTGATCGGCAAGCGTTTTCGCCTCAGCTATGGCTTGAGTCGCTCTGAGACGAGTCCTTTGCTTCTCCACTTCCAAATTTGGAGCAACCAGAGTTCCGTCCCTGCTCTTCAGACACAAAATTGAAAGAGAATGTTCTCTTGATTTGAAATTTCACTGGCTGACGGGATCTTTGTAGAAGCAACGGATGGAGATTAAATTCATAGCATTTGATGCAGAACTTACGGCTGGCAACTTGAGTTCCACAAGTATATCTCTTTCTTCTTCCGCGTAGAGATCACACAGATTTACTGTCCCTTGACTTCCATCCTCAACAACGCATGTTTCGTAGCTTCCGGCATGGAAACTTTTCAGCTTCGTTCCTGTGCAAGCTGAAACTGTTACACTCATGTCCTTTACAACGACGCTCAGCAGGCCGCTGATGCACTGAGCGAAGGCATCTTGAATGAGACCTACGGTCTGAATGAACGAAAACGTGCCCCCTGTCTCTTCAGAAATGTTGTGCATCGTGGCTGCATCGTGCTCAACTCCGAAGCCAAAGGCATGGACGGGGACTTGAACGTTGGCGCTCCGCCTCTGTTCATGGATGGGAAACAAAACAGAACCGCGAGAACTGACGCTGTAGGTGTCGTGGTCATCCAAGAGCAGCATGATGCTCGCCACGGGGTTCCGTTGGCGATGATCTTCGAGCACCTTCGTGCCTATTCTCAAACCCTCGACGATATTCGTGCTTCCCGCATAGACCAGTTGATCAACGACGAGTCTCGCTTCGTTCTGGCCGTCCGGAGCCATGCTTTTCAAGGGAAAAACTCACTTGGCCGTCGTAGAGAATACGACGATGGATAACCGATCCGTTGGGCTGAGATTTGATATCACAAAAGCCATGGCCCGTTTCAAGAGCGACAGCTTCATTCTCATCATGCTTCCGCTAACATCGAGCACCGTAACAAGATCTATCGGCGCACGGCAACTTGGATCTATAACTGTATTTCTCTCGCAGTTTTCGTAATTCTGTTTCTTGGAATCTTCGCTGGCCGGTGGAGCCTTAACATGCACCAGCACTGTAAAATTCTCTGAAGCTTCAGTGGCAGCAACGGCTTCGACCTCGGGATGCAATGCTATTCTCAATTTCCGTACATTTGCGGCAGCTCAATCGCTTGTTCTTTCAGGATCGACGACTAAACCCTTGAATTCGAACTCTTGGTCATCATCGGGCCCTAAGCTTGTTTGCCTTTCAATCTCTCGCAAGTTTGAAATTGAATGCAAGGGCTCGTCGTCGTCGTACACGGTCGTTCTAGGCTAAAGCTTTCACGATGATTTCTATAGGTTTCAATCGAATCGTGTAACATTCTGAGCACCGGATCCAATCTTCTCTGGTCCTCTTCTACAGATCTCAAAGCGAACTCCTCGTCTCTATCAAAACTGTGTTTCCTACGATTTTGTAGGTTTCCATTTATAACCATCGACGTAGTCACAACCACTGATCAAATTTGAAGGGCTAGTCTTAATTTCAATTTGAAGGGCATATATTCATCTAGCACTTCTATAATGAAAAGCTAAAAAAAAGTTACATTTCAATTGACAATAATATATCATTTCTACATTTCATTTTAATCAATTTTTTCTTTTTTTCCTATTAAATAAATTAAACTCTTAAAACTATGGCTCTTAGAAGATATCACATTATAACAATATCAAATAGATAATATAATGAGATCTAAAAATTATAAAAAATGAATAGATTTGCAATTTTTTATAACTAAATTTGCATTTTTTAAATAACAAACTGGTTTCATTATTCTTAAAAATATCTATGATATTCAAATCATGCATTCTTAATAATTAATACATGTGATTCAACTCATTCTTATGAATTTTAACTAAAAAAATTCCAAACAATAAAAAATTGTACATAAAACCAACTCACCAACCTAGTTGTGGTTGATGGCTATCTAGGCTAGACCTTAGAATTACCTTGAGATCATATTCAATGAACTTGTTGTTTTCATTATACTTATAAAATGGTTAATGATAAGGAATTGTAGCCCTCATAAATCAAAACACTTATTCACATTGATTGTGGTTTATGGAGTCTCCTTCATATAATGATAGTTTTTCTCTCAACTTTTCGAGCATCAGAGAAACATTGAACCTAAACATTACAGACAAATATAAAAAGTCCAACAACATCTAGAAACATATTGAGAAGAAGCAACAAATTATTGATTCAACCACAACAATATTCAAGCCAGCACTCCCATGAACAAATAGAAAACGTAAAAGGTTACAATATTGAGCTTGCCATCTCTATCTTTCTTAATTGGAATTCATTCTACTATTCTTTAGGCAATAGAAATCAGGTTAACATAAGAGCAAGACCTAGATGGATACAAAACATATAATTTATCAATACATCCATCTCCTCTTGAACAGATCACAGTAGAGCTGCATTCTTGTTGAAGGACATGTCGGTGCCCTTGCCTCCCATGGGCGACACATTATTAGCATTAGCATTGTTGCTACCTGTTCTTGGACCTGTTGACTTCTGGAAGAAAAAGGTTTCTGTAATATTCTTAGCAATTAATTATGTCTTAGTGTTGCTCTCAGATTTACCCTAGGAGGCTGAATCTTTTTGCTGATCCTGGAGAAGATTATATTGACAGATTATATTCAGACACATTTAGGCATTAAATATTTCTTGATTGCAAGCACCTGTTTGTCCCATTTACTTCACAAGAGAGCATACGAGTAGGAAATTCAATGGATAAGTGTCTAGCTTCCACGTAAATCTTAATCTTTATCTTAGTGCACATAACATAAATCTTGAGTTGATATGTTTGTTTATATAAACATCCTGCATTATAGCTGTATAAAAAATGCTGAGATATAATTATTTCGAATTTCATTGTGTTTCGTGAACGTGCATTAAAACTAAAAATGTTATTTTCATGCGAATTTCAGGACGAAAGTTTGCAACACAAATGGCCTGTGATATAAGTTGTTCGTTTAACCTTAAAATAAAAATATGTCCCACATCATTATTAGTACTCACTCTTGCTGGCATCAATGACATTTGGTGACATTACGACCATGAAATTCCTACGTAACAGAAAGTGATATGTTTTATTATTATTATCATTGATGAATTGGGCTTATCAGAATTGCAAAATTTCCAAGAAGCTGCAATACGGATGCAGATTAATTATCATTTAGAACATTACCTCGATTGAAGCCATAGCTCTACAAATCAATTTACAACCTTGATGTGATGTTCATGAAATTTTTGTGAAGCCGCACACTGCTATATTTTCTTGGTTCATGGAGATGATAATGCAAATAAGTTAAAAATTACGGATTCAGGAGATGACGAGTCTGAGGGTCCAGACTTTCAGCCTACATGAATAATAGATATCTTGTAATTTTTAGAAATGTCAGGCAGACGAGCAACCTTTCACAGGGAATTTATAATATTATTTAAATTTTTTAAAATACCCATACAAATCAAAATCAAAATTTCTTTTCACGCGTAATTTTTGTTGAGCACTACTCTGACGTGTTAGAGGGGTCTTGACGTGCTGTGATGCATTCAGTTTTGAACACACAGCGCTCCCAATAAGATTATTCTCAGCTTCCTTTACGGGAACCTGCCACGGTACTTCCTTCCATTTTTCCCGGCAAACTGGACAGATCAAGTTGTCGTGACCGACATTGGAGACGACCCAGGGAAAATTAAAAGAATGAGAACATTCTGTTGTAAACATCGCATGCCCGTCCCCGGAATTGATCGTTTCCAAGCATATTGCACAACATTCCTACAAGATCATAACATCGACAAAATAAATTATCGTCATTCGTGGCCATTCTTTAATGCCCGCGCACAAAAGATCTGCATTTAATCCAAACCACACAAAGTTCACACAATTTTGTGTTACGATTTAAAGTTTATATCCACATTCAAGCATTACAAGGCAAAAGATCGAATACAATGACTAAGGACAGGACATTTTTATTGTTCTTCCACCATTTAAAGTTTTAAACGGCATCCAAGCATCCAAAAAACCGAAATCAGGGTTATTTTCACGATTCTTTAACAAAATTCAAGCATCACAGAACCAAAAATGGAATCGGAAAACTGTGAGACAAAACTTTTCATAAAAAATTCTTTCGCCTCTTTCTAGCATTGAGACCAAAGATCGAATCCAATTACTACTCTACAAAGGAACTTAATTTCTTTCGCCTCTTTTTAGTATTGTGAGACGGATGATCAAATCCAATTACTACTCTACAAAGGAACTTTTCAAAAAAAAATCTTTTGCCTCTTTCTAGCATTGTGAGACCGAAGATCGAATCCAATTACTCCTCTACAAAATAGTTTATTTTCGAAAACTTACTTTCGGCCTTTGAAACCCGTTCCCTGACAAATTCTATGGCAGCGACGAGGAAATCGAGTTCTTCGACACTATTTCAGGGGACACAACGGTTATCACTGATAACATAAATGAGTTTGCAGGCGCGAATTCCATCACATAAAATGCCTGTCCGGTTTCCATTCCGCCCATCCGGTTCTATTCTGCCAGTGTCTCTTCCTCTTGCCATTGCCTTTGCCATTGCCATTGATCTAACGATTGAAATTTGTTTAATCGTCTAACATCTAATCGTATGGTGCACAAAATGACAGGTAGGCAGTGAGGGAAGTTGGTTTAAGAGGGAAACGCCTTACGGCGTAATAACTGTAAATGACTTTCACTCAAGAGGGTAATTTATTTCATAGCCAACAAGGTTTATTATTAATAGGGGAATTGATCAGCTTTTTTTGTTGCCGATACCCTTTTTTCTCACTTTTCTTAAACAAAATGTATGTCGAATTTACAAAAGCAATTTTTGTAGTAATGCAGAAGTATCATAAAAATAAGCATCTAGGACTCAAATACTTGGAAAAGTTGAAAATATCTGTAGATTTTTTTTACTTCAAAAAGGATATGAATATAAGGCCTGCTTAGCTGCTACTCCATCTATCTCTATCTTGCCTTATTGTTTTTTATATATATCTACACTGACTTTATCATAATTTGGAATGCTGATAAACTTCTCTGCCACTTTCTTTCTGATCCCCTTTGCATAATGTTGTATGTCGCCTCTTTAATCCCACCATTTTCTTAGCAAGGAACTACTACCCGCAAGATAGTGGACGGGTCAATCTACACCAGGTAAATATTAGTAAAATTGTATTATTATTAAATGTATCCAAAGCGCTGCCACCATCATACAAAACAGTGCCTAAAAGGGTTTATGGATAGACACGGAACTAACGTTTACTAATGGTTTTGAATGCCATGTATTTAGAGGAATTTTTTTATTAATGGTTTTGAATGAAAGCATGTATCAGAATTAACAAGGAAAATACAACTAGTCTGCAACCTGAATTTGTTCCTCCAGATTTCTTTCTTCAATGGTCAGCACTGACTTGATCTTTGCTTTCAATTTTCAATTCTGGTCTTGAAGGGCTTGGAATGCCTTTTGCAAATGTGCAATCTTTTATGTCCCAGAGACTGGTAGGTCTGTCTCTGTCGGGACTTTCAGAACGACTAAGTCAAAATCCTCAACTACAAAAGCTAAAGACTCATAAATTTAAAATTGAGGGTTTTAATCTCCAATAATTTCAAATATCAATCTCTGAATGTCCAAAAAAATCCTCAACTACAAAAGCTAAAGACTCATAAATTTAAAATTGAGGGTTTTAATCTCCAATAATTTCAAATATCAATCTCTGAATGTCCAAAAAATTACGCTCTGGGTCTTTCTTTACAGCTAATTTTACTGTTATTTTCATTATCGATATCTGGTTTTGTATAAATCACTACAAAAGGGATTGAAGGAATTAGAAATGAGAACCTGGATACCAGTTGAGGCTTGAAAAAAGATCCTTGTCCGCTAAGAAAAACAGTTGAGCCATCTGAAACAGGATCTTTGTCCGCCAAGAAAAACAACAACGTGACTTGATCCTTGATCTTTGTCCGCCAGGAAAAACAACAACGTGACTTGATCCTTGTCATTGTTAGCCTAGATGGATTCAAAGGCGGTGGAGAAATTTTCAGGAGTTGCATCAATCTAAGTAAAATCCATGCTTTCTTCCCTATCTGCAATATTCCCACCCAAACATTTCGGGAGGTTTCTGTTAGCATGTCATATTACTTACTCTTATTGACGCTCTAATGTTTTGGTTATCTAGTTTATATGGTTCATAGTAGCTTTATCAAATCTTTTGAAAGGTGGCCGTTCACGATTTAAACAGGCGGAACGTGGCTTGCATCCAAGCCCATATGTCATCCAAATGTTTCTTGCTTGGGCATATATTTATTGTTTAAAAGGTGGTTTTTCATGCAGGGAACGTGGCTTGCATCCAAGCCCACATGTCATTCAAATGTTTTGGCCATAAATGCAAGCCCACCTGTCATTCAAATGTTTTCGCCATAGATTTATTGTTTTACACAAATAAATTATATATATATATAACAATTAAAAAGTATGTTTTATATTTCTACATTGTAACAATGACTATTATACTATATAGTTAATTAGTTTTTCGTTGACACTATATAGTTAAAAGTTTCGTTGTTCATTCTGAAATAAAAGTTAATGAATTCGTTGTTCATTCTAAAATACATGAATTTGATATTCATAATGCAGAATTGATTTTTTAATTTTGTAACTTATTCGAAAAGTCTATTGAAAGCTCTTGAAAAAGAAAGGGCAGCATTGATTTCTTTCGCTGTCTCTGTGCATTTTTATCTACAATATGCCAGACTCTTTTATATGATTGTTCATTTAAGCCTATAGCATACACATAATATCTAATTCTTTTAACTTCTCTGCATCACAATCTCCACTGTTTCTGAATAAAGAGACCTCGCGGGAAAGAGTTGTAGTTTCTCTTCGCTCTCTTCCAATGACAGAATCAATAGTTCCCAAATTCTCCAGAGAACAAATTACACAAATTACACACTGAAGTTGTTTTATCCTAGAAAGCGTGACTGTTATGTGAATGAGCAAAGTTGGTTTAGATCTGAAACATGAGTGCTTAAAAGATTAAGTTTATGAAACGATCAATACCCCAAACATTCAACTTCTATAACATATTAAATTGATACAACAATATATAGAATAACTGGATTATTAAACTACATCTATTAAGATTTGTAATATAAAAATTTAAAATATTCAGTCTACATAAATAAAAACTACTTATTAAAAAATAACAAAAAAATTATATATCACAAATTATATAAAATTTCCAAAATAAAAAAATATATATATCTAATTCGCCATAATTACACTTATATAAAAATAAAAGTTCATCACTCTTTCTATTTCATTTGAAGAGTACACCCATGTTCATTTTGAAATATTAAATTATATAATTTGTATTTAATAATTAAACTTGTGCAACATACTACGCGTTGTTTTATTACACATTCAAGTGAATTATGCGATTGTGTGATTGTTTTCTCTGTTCTGGAGTAAGATGCCTTTGTGATAGCTTTCTATGAACGCATTAAATTAATATGAAAATTGTATTTCCTTTGAAATTTGATTAATTGAATTATGCGATTGCGTGATGCAGACAGCAAGATCTTTCAACGTCATGCAAACAGAAAGATCTTTCAGCTAAGGTAGCAAGTTTGTTCGACGAAGGCAGGTTTTTAGCGAAACAGAAAGCTTAGACATGTTGCACAGAACGTTTGTATTGTGTTGTTGTGGCAGACCCCGTCAGGGACTACCGGCTGCATGCAGCACTTGTTTAATGAAGTAAAGCTCAAAAAGTTATTAAGTAATGTAAATGTAATTAAGATTAGTTTAGATATTTTTTAATTTTAGATCTAAAGTTTTAAGAGGATGAAAATTTTAGAGGTTCATACGTTTTTCAAATTTTGCTCTAGAAAAGAAGTTTTCATTTCAAGAGAGAGTTGATCTTTTTCAAGGTGAGTTAAGATGGATTTATATTATTTTAATAGTTTTTATTATAATTTGAATTATTCAAATCATGCACCACAATCATTATTGAAAATTTAAAGGTAAATTTCTTCTCTATCCAAACCATTGCACCAAAGTCATACAAATTCAATAATTTTGATTAAAAAAATTAGAGAAATTTTTTTATTAATGGTTTTGAATGAAAGCATGTATCAGAATTAACAAGGAAAATACAACTAGTCTGCAACCTGAATTTGTTCCTCCAGCTTTCTTTCTTCAGTGGTCAGCACCGACTTGATCTTTGCTTTCAATTTTCAATTATGGTCTTGAAGGGCTTGGAATGCCTTTTGCAAATGTGCAATCTTTTATGTCGCAGAGACTGGTAGGTCTGTCTCTGCCAGGACTTTCAGAACGACTAAGTCAAAATCCTCAACTACAGAAACTAAAGACTCATAAATTTAAAATTGAAGGTTTCAATCTCCAATAATTTCAAATATCAATCTCTGAATGTCCAAAAAATTACGCTCTGGGTCTTTCTTTACAGCTAATTTTACTGTTATTTTCATTATCGATATCTGGTTTTGTATAAATTCACTACATAAGGGATTGAAGGAATTAGAAATGAGAACCTGGATACCAGTTGAGGCTTGAAAAAATATCTTTGTCCGCCAAGAAAAACAGCTGAGGCATCTGAAACAGGACCTTTGTCCGCCAAGAAAAACAACAACGTGACTTGATCCTTGATCTTTGTCCGCCAAGAAAAACAACAACGTGACTTGATCCTTGTCATTGTTAGCCTAGATGGATTCAAAGGCGGTGGAGAAATTTTCAGGAGTTGCATCAATCTAAGTAAAATCCATGCTTTCTTCCCTATCTGCAATATTCCCGCCCAAACATTTCGGGAGGTTTCTGTTAGCATGTCATATTACTTACTCTTATTGACGCGCTAATGTTTTGGTTATCTGGTTTATATGGTTCATAGTAGCTTTATCAAATCTTTTGAAAGGTGGTCGTTCATGATTTAAACAGGTGGAACGTGGCTTGCATCCAAGCCCATATGTCATCCAAATGTTTCTTGCTTGGGCATATATTTATTGTTTAAAAGGTGGTTTTTCATGCAGGGAACTTGGCTTGCATCCAAGCCCACATGTCATTCAAATGTTTTGGCCATAAATGCAAGCCCACCTGTCATTCAAATGTTTTCGCCATAGATTTATTGTTTTACACAAATAAATTATATATATATATAACAATTAAAAAGTATGTTTTATATTTCTACATTGTAAAAATGACTATTATAATATATAGTTAATTAGCTTTTCATTGACACTAAACTTTCTGAAATACATGATATAGTTAAAAGTTTCGTTGTTCATTCTGAAATAAAAGTTAATGAATTCGTTGTTCGTTCTAAAATACACGAATTTGATATTCATAATTTGATTTTTTAATTTTGTAACTTATTCGAAAAGTCTATTGAAAGCTCTTGAAAAAGAAAGGGCAGCATTGATTTCTTTCGCTGTCTCTGTGCATTTTTATCCGCAATATGCGAGACTCTTTTATATGATTGTTCATTTAAGCCTATAGCATACACATAATATCTGATTCTTTTAACTTCTCTGCATCACAGTCTCTAGCATTTCTGAATAAATACCTCGCGGGAAAGAGTTGTAGTTTCTCTGCGCTCTCTTCCAAGCACAGAATCAATAGTTCCCAAATTTTGCAGAGAACAAATTACACAAATTACACACTGAAGTTGTTTTATCCTAGAAAGCGTGACTGTTATGTGAATGAGCAAAGTTGGTTTAGATCTTAAACATGAGTGCTTAAAAGATTAAGTTTATGAAACGATCAATACCCCAAACATTCAACTTCTATAACATATTAAATTTATACAACAATATATGGAATAACTGGATTATTAAACTACATTTATTAAGATTTGTAATATAAAGATTTAAAATATTCAGTTTACATAAATAAAAACTACTTATTAAAAAATAACAAAAAAATTATATATCACAAATATTATATAAAATTTCCAAAATAAAAAAAATATATATCTAATTCGCCATAATTACACTTATATAAAAATAAAAGTTCATCATTCTTTCTATTTCATTTGAAGAGTACAGTCATGTTCATTTTGAAATATTAAATTATATAATTTGTATTTAATAATTAAACTTGGCCAACACAGTGGGCGTTGTTTTATTACACATTCAAGTGAATTATGCGATTGTGTCATTGTTTTCTCTATTCTCCAATAAGATGCCTTTGTGATAGCTTTCTATGAACGCATTAAATTAATATGAAAATTGTATTTCCTTTGAAATTTGATTAATTGAATTATGCGATTGTGTGATGCAGACAGCAAGATCTTTCAATGCCATGCAGATAGCAAGATCTTTCAGCTAAGGTAGCAAGTTTGTTCGACGAAGGCAGGTTTTTAGGGAAACAGAAAGCTTAGACATGTTGCACAGAGCATTTGTATTGTGTTGTTGTGGCAGACCCCGGCAGGGACTACCGGCTGCATGCAGCACTTGTTTAATGAAGTAAAGCTCAAAAAGTTATTAAGTAATGTAACTGTAATTAAGATTAGTTTAGATATTTTTTAATTTTAGATCTAAAGTTTTAAGAGGATGAAAATTTTAGAGGTTCATACGTTTTTCAAATTTTGCTCTAGAAAAGAAGTTTTCATTTCAAGAGAGAGTTGATCTTTTTCAAGGTGAGTTAAGATGGATTTATATTATTTTAATAGTTTTTATTATAATTTGAATTATTCAAATCATGCACCACAATCGTTATTGAAAATTTAAATGTAAATTTCTTCTCTATCCAAACCATTGCACCAAAGTCATACAAATTCAATAATTTTGATTAAAAAAAATTGTGCTAAGGATGCTCATGTTAACACGGTTGTGATTGGAGGGAAAAGTTAAAAAGACTTACTACTCATAAATTTATTATTACAAATGTTTCATTTTAATATTTTTTTATTAAAATTTGAATTATTCAAATTCTATGTCATAATCATTAATGAAAATTTATTTGTAAATTGTTTGCCAATCTCCATTGCACCAAAGCCATACAAATTCAATAATTTTGGTAATAAAAAAATTTGTGCAAAGGATGTTCATGTTGAAAATAGGTTGACACAAATATTATTTGGGAGAAAAGTTAAAAATGCTTACCAAGAATTTTATTAGCCAAATTTATGATTACAAAAGTTTCATTTTAATATGTTTTGATTAAAATTTGAACAATTCAAATTCCACCTCATAATCATGAATGGAAATTTAATTTACAACCAAATTTATTATTACAAATGTTTCATTTTAATATTTTTTTATTAAGCTAGTTAAAAATACTTACCACTCATTCTATTAGCCAAATTTATTATTACAATTGTTTCATTTCAATATTAATTTTTATTAAATTTTGAATTATTTAAATTCTAAGTCACAATCATTAATGAAAAATTAAATGTAAATTGTTTTCCCATCTAAACCATTGCACCAAAGCTATACAAATTAGATAATTTTGATAAATTTTTATGTTAGAGATGCTCATGTTAAAACTAGACCATTGTGATTAAAGGGAAAATTTAAACGAAACATACCACACATTCTATTAGCCAAATTTATTATTACAAGTGTTTCATTTTAATATTTCTTTTTATTAAAATTTGAATTATTCAAATTATATTTATATTCCATCTTATAAAACAATATGAATACAATATAACCTGCAAATATTCTTGAGAAGCACTCAATTATTTCTCAATCTATCAACCTATTATAATGTGGCGAGATTTTATTAAAGAAACGTATCCACCCTCAAAAATGTTGCTAAGGTAAAACCGAGAATCACCTCACCAATAACTTAATTATCCTACTCAAATTTTATATAGAATGACTTGGGATTTTTATATTAACATTGTCATTTGTCCTCTCAATCCTCCTAAGAGCTCTGATTGATTTGACGATTCAAAACCATTGACGCGCTTTCTCAATCCTCCTAAGAGCTCTGATTGATTTGACGATTCAAAACCATTGACGGGCTTTCATGAGAAAAGTACATAATCTCATAGCAACTTGGAACTTCAATCCTCCTAAAAGCTCTGATTGATTTGAAGATTAAAAACCATTGACGCGCTTTTATAAGAAAAGTACATAATCTCATAGCAACTTGGAACTTCAAAGATTAACTTGACAATATATCAATTAATAATATGTACAAATTTAAAATAATCAAATATAGTAAATTCAATATCAAAATATGTAATTACTTTAAATCTATTCTTTTCTTTTTTTTTTCAAAAAAAAAAATGGTGAGTTTTGGCTCTGTAATTTTATATATTTACCAACAATAAGACCATGGAATTTTGTCTTATTGTAAATTTTTACTTCTTCAAATAGGGTTATATTCCACATGAATACCATGGGCATATCTAGGCAAAACTTTGAATTCTCATAAACCTAGATCTAGAAAACCACTAATAACTTGACCAAACCATATTCACTGAAACCACTATAACATTTTAAACACATATCAAAACTAGTATAATAACATTTATTAAATTAAAATAATAATTTTAATTTTAATTTCACTAAATCAACCTAATATTAGATTAGGATTAATTTGTATGCGTAATAACGGTTTTCATTCTAATCAACTTATATCTATATGCATGTATATCTTTTTTATGTGTTATTTAGTTATCACTACCAATTATTCGATGAAGTAAAGATCAAAAAGTTAGCGAGTAATGTCTTTAAGTTTCTTTTAAGACTTAAAATGTATAGCATCTTAACGTAATTAAGAATATAGTCAAAGTCTCAACGGTCTAATTGGAGTCGGAAGATTTTATATGGTACGGCAATCAAAGTTGAAAATTACGATACTTGAAAGAGAGTCGAGACCCTATGAAATCAAACTATGTTAAATAAATTATTTTAAAATTTTATCAAATTCATATTTATGCTATAAGGAATTTTCTTTTGAAATGAATGCCTTAGCCGCAGCTTGTCCTATTATTGACTGTGGATTTGTGGTGTTAGACGATGGAATGAAGTGTGATTGTTGATCCAACACCGATCAAACACTGAAAGGTTAATGAGGAAACCGGACGGACGCACCGCCAGCCAGCATTCATTTATCGCGTGTAATTTCCCTGCAGATTAGCAATTACCTGCAGATTATCAAACATAAGCGGCATCAAGATAAAGCTGCAGCAATAGAGATTTGGGAGACGCTGGATGCATACATGCGGGCTAGGAGGTCGGCCTCAATGCTTCTGCCAGCGGTTGCTCTAAACGTACGATTCTGCGTCAAACCCCATTTTCTTTTCAAAAATTACCATTTTTTTAGTTTTTGTGAGACCTTATGGTTTCTTTCTTTGTTGTTTTGACAATTGGTGAAAACAACACCTCTTGAGGTTTAATTTTTTTCTTCTCTTCATTAATAAAGTTTTTGTTTGTTCTCTGGGCATAAACATAGATATTTTTTATTTCCGATTTTGTTGTTAGGGGCTTGAATGAATCAGATGTGAGAGTTAGGTGCAAAGACACTTGGATCTAAATTTGTTATATAATGTGATTTGTGGTTGTGGGCATGCAGGATCTGCTTCAGCTCCTAACGCTAACACTTCTTCTGCCAGCAGTAAAAAGAGAGCAGTATCTTTGCAGACTATTTCTGAGATATTGCGTCTGATGGCTCTCCTTCTGCTTGGACTGGCTGCCCAAGTATACCAGTAGCAGTTTCAGAATATAATTTCCACTGGTATGTCAATATCTAATAGATGGTGTTTGTCAATATCGAATAGATGGTGTTGATGTTTACAGTCCTGGGGTTTTACATTCGCTTTGAAGATGACAGTGTGGAGTCTGCTAAATCTGCGAGGCAGTGGAATGTGAAGATAGTTTCTGTATGAGATTTAGACTTTTCTGTTACTGTTTCAAGTATTGTCAAGTTTCCGAGCTCTACTTCTATAACACGCTGCTTATGGATTTGTCTTGTTCCAGATGATGGGATAAATTTCAGTCTATTAGAGCTTATTGTATCATGTACGCTCATTTATTTTGCCATTAATTTTGTCTGCTTATTATTTAGCTCGTGTAATTTACCTGCAGATTAGCAAACATAAGCAGCATCAATATAAAGCTGCAGCAATAGAGATTTGGGAGAATTTGGATGCATACATGCGGGCTAGGAGGTCGACCTCAATGCTTCTGCCAGCGATTGCTCTAAACGTGTGATCCATAAATTTCTACCTTTATGCTCGCCATTCTTTGTTGTTCCTGGTAAATAGGTCAAACTATCTAAATGCTCTAAAGGTTTAATCAAATATACCTTAGTATTACTGCAATAATTTTCATCGCTCCAATATCTTTCATCGAGAATATTATCATCAACGCCGCTAATTCGGTCCCCTCTCCATATCATTGCACAGACAGAGGAACTAAACACAACTTTCTCTATGGTTTCTGTCTGGCGCAAGCCTCCAGCACATTATGAGCTCCTCTAACTTCAATTTCTATCATTCGCTCCTGTGGTATATTAATTTTTCTTCAGTCATCCGCAACAAAAAAGAAAAGAAAAGAAAAATTGGCAGACCTGCCCACAGTACTCCATACAAATCGAAAGGATTTTTATATAAACCCATTAAAAACACAGAAGAATTATACAATATCTTACATCATAGGCAAATTCATTCTGACTCGTCTGATCAAATGCACAAAAAAGACCAGAACAACCTCTGAGAGCTTCTGCAATACTACGATAGTCCAACCCATCTGCTGCAAATATTTTGAGTCCCTCGTTAGTCGTCTTCATTTCAAGAAGCCTTCTTACTCTCTCCAATTCTTCTGCATTAAGGACATTCAAAATTCTTCTACATCAAGAACATTATATAAAATCAATTAGAAATTCTCCCTATTTCACAGATAGTATTCAATATTATCTGTGAGATTGAATACCATTTCTGATCACATAGAGACATCTTGTAAAACATACCACAAAGGCTGAACACTATTTCTGATCACACAGAGACATCTTGTAAAACATACAACAAAGTCAACAACCAGTCTAATATAAATTCCGCAACCTCTTTCATAAAATTCAAAGCTACATAATTCCAGAAACTGCTAAACTCCTAAACACTCTCTCCCTATATGAGATAACTCAAAAATGTATATAAAGATTATTGGGTCATTGAAAAAAGGCAGGGGCGCCAAGGTCACCTCTGCGTTGAAAGATGACCGTATGTACTTAGTAACCCTTGAGGAGAAGGCCTTTTGCAATCCAAAGGCCAACATAGGTCGAAGCATCCACAACGCACAAAGTCTTGGATTTTGTCGACAAAATAGCCATGGTGAAGGAATTCAATTTACAGGGCCGAGTCAATGATTGAAATTAGAGTTGATTATATCCTTGCCTCCCTGCCTGCCTGGTGAGTATTTTAGATTGAAATTAATAGGGTCGTGTCCTCTGGGTTGCATGCAATGAACATCATGTTATCGTGCAGCATGGACAACGCTTGTTGGGTTTGAAGGAATGAGGTATTTCGTGAGGGGGTGTCAAGAGCAGATTGGTTTTAATGGTGGTAGTTGAAGATTTGGTGCACTAATTTCGTTACCTTGCATTTGGTTGCTGGATTTTCTATCAGAATTTTTCCTTCTCGACCACGTGTTTGATTTGATTTGTTTATTACTTTGACATATATCAACAATGCTTCCAGAGAAAAAGGACCTAGATGAGCTCTTGTACGCTTCTTGATTCTTTGGCATTTTTAATATTTTTGAGTGTAGGGATTTAAATAGTATGTGTTGCAACTACGCACTGCAAGTTATTTGGTATGATGATGTGTTATTGGTCGGTTAAATAAGTAATTGCCCTGGTGTTTGATAACTTGTTTCATTTTAAAAAGGTTTAGAGGTCTGATTTTGAATCTGGTTTAATTTTTTATATTTTACCAAAAAAAAATTGATATTTTTTATTTATTTACCCTATAAGGTGTTTCCTTCTGAAATGAACTCTCCCAAATGCCTTTCTGTCCTAATCTTAGTGGTTAGATCTTTTGTTAGACGATTGAACAAAAATTAGCGGTGTGATTTAATAAAAAATGTCTTAAAACATTAAAAAAACGTTTCACTTTCCACTTGACATCTATGCGTCGAGCTTCCAGGAGAGTTCTTGGAGTTTATCGTTGTTTCAGTTTACAGGCTCCAATTTCTGTTTGTATAGCCGAATCAGCGTTGGCAATGGCATCCCCTGTATCCTCATGCCCCCAAACCCCTTCTGAAACTGAAATCGGGATAAAAATTGAAAGTTCGCCTCCTCATTCTCACAATCTTCGTCCTACAGTTTCAGCGATTGACGCCTTGTCCTTCGCAGCTGCAACTACAGCCTCCACCTCATGTAATTCCCACAGCAATCGCAACTTCTATTGAATAGACTTGAACAAATACTTCCCTCTGAGATCCGAATGAAACTTAAAATTAGTTTCGATGCGCTTAATCAAGATGAAAAACATATATTCTTGGACATCGCCTGCTTCTTTGTAGGAGAAGAAAGGGATATGGCAATAAGAATATGGGATGGATCAGGCTAGAAAGGTTCGCTGGGGTTTGAACATCTACATAACAGATGTCTCGTGGAGGTTATTGAAAACAATATAAGAATGCATGAACTGCTTAGAGATATGGAAAGAGAAATTGCGGAGGCTTCAGGATTGGCCCGTCGTATTTGGCGTTGGACAGAGAACATTAATGATCTGTTGGAGCATTCTCATAAATAAGTGCCCACATCAATCAAATCTTTATAAATTGTTTGATATAAATATTTGTAAATTTTCTTATCCTTGTATTTCACCAATAAACAGGCAACCACGGAAGTGCGTGGAATTAGGGCGGCTGGTGTTGATAACCTAGAGAGCGATGACAAGAACTCTCAAATATCATGCTACAAAAGCTGGAGTCACTAGCTACTTCAGCACTGCGTGAAGAAGCTTTGCCACAATACAGCTACGAAGAAGTTGCAACTTCTTGATAGTAAAAGTGATATGGTGGAGCAATTTTTGAGTAAGGTGCAATTACCAAACTTTATATGGCTTCATTGGAATAAATGCCCCTGGTTTTCTCTGCCTTGTTGGATACCTATGAATAACCTTAGGGTTTTAGAAGTGCGGGGGAAGAAATTGAAATCATTGTGGCAATCCGGATATCAGGTAAATAAATTTTTGGCGATTTAAAGTATGTGTTTATTCGTTATTGATTTCGCACAGTAAGATCTGCAACGAATTTAAATGGTTTTGCAGAAGCTAATCGTCGAATTCTTTCTTACGATTAAAACCCTGGAACATTTTGCAGACACCTTTGTTGTTGTGACAGTTAGTTATTTATTCTCCCCTTTCAAAGTTACCAAAATCAATAGGGCACCTTAAGCACCTCGAACTGATTGTCCTCCATAAGATTAAGGCGACTGTTACTAAGCGAGGTATGCTGCAGTTACTTTTGCATGAATATGTAGTACTATTTTCATGTGCCTATGATAAAAAATAAAATAAAATAAAAACAAATAGGCTTATATATTGAAAGTATATGAAGAGCATATCAAACAGAAAAGCAATGCCCATAACCATTAAATTTCTTCAATTATAAGCCACTCCATTAAATGTTATGACTTTTGTTTCTATGCTTTAAGGGATTTGGGAGAGTGAGGTATTTTAATGGGAAAAAGTGGCTTCAAGTAAAATATAAGTAAAAATAATAAGCATTTTAATGATGGCTTCCTTCCACCAGAGTTTAGGCTTCTCCAATTACATATTCATACTGATATGTGTGCTTATGCTTACAAAAAATAGTAAGACCCGCAAATATTTCAAAACTCTGGAAGAATAAATACACCACTAATAACCTCACAATCAAGAAAATCTTGCTCATGTTAAGCAGTGGTTGATTAAAAAACATTTTTTTAACAGAATCCCATTATAGCCATTTGGCAAGGACAAACCCCTGACATTTGGGACGTCGCATAGACAGTCTTCCATCATAGGAGGCATATCCATGGAGTCCATTGACAACAAACAACACTAAAAATGACCCCACCCTGTTTCCTTGTCTTCAATGAGATTAACCCGAAAGTTATTTCTACCATCTTTACTTTCCATATTCACCTTGAGCTTTGAGAGCTTCTCCATATTAAAGGCAGGTGCAAACATTCGGTGTTGGCAAGACCATTGTTCACCATTAACAACAAACACACTTCTCCCAACCACAACAAACAACATTTTCTGGTCCAGAGGAGACTTTTCACAATAATTCACGTGCTTGGAAGATAGAAATTTCTGGATCAATTCTGCATCAGGTCAGAACAATTCTCGGTTCGTAACCAAATCAAATCACAAACTTCTCACCTACGAAAATTAATTGAATTTCAAATCTATAATTGCAACAAATAAATAAACCAATAATCCATAAGCAGCATATGCCATGAAAATTACTTGTGACAGTATCATATTTCCTGGACCACTCACCCATATAAGGGAAAGCACTCTTTCTGAAATCGTGATGTACAAAGGCCATGTTTGTGCACAACTCCTCCTGTATCTTTCTCGCAATATCGAATAGATTGCCGATCATAAATCGTGGGGTGAGGCCCTTGAATCCCTGTTTTTTCTACAACTGGAATCACCGAATTTGTATCTCCACTGCATACCAACATAACAATATCAAATTTTCTATAGTAGACTTTATGATGGAAGATAAAAGCAAAAGTCCAAACACAAACATTCTCATTGTTCTAAGTGCCATGTTCTGATTAAAAGAAATGATATGCACGGTGAGTTGTGACCTGAACATCCAAATGCATAGTCCAACGTTTATGAGCTCTAGGTAAATTGGCAACATAGAACTAGGGGAGTCTCCCCAGTGAGCGGAAACTTCATCACTATACATAATAAAGCAAACAGACTAGATTGATGAATGAAGGTCCTTTATAAATGCAAAAGAAGCAGTGCCAGATAAAAAAAAGTTACCATTTTAATAATAAAACCACAGACTTGCAAGTAGTCCAGTTATAAGGAATTCCTGTAACATTGGCATGAAGAGCCTTTTGTACTTCAGGTAGATTGAAATAAATTTCGGAATGCTTTTCAGTGCAAGGATCATACTCCACAAACAGATGCCTCCATGGCTACAACAAAATGCCTCTGTGAGAAAGAGAATGCAGTAGTGCTCTTATAGCTGATCTAATTATCCCCATGTAGAGGTGATGGATACTAGTCATTTAAATTCACCATGCAAAAAATTGTGGACCTCAATGGAACGGAAGAATGTGTTTAATTTGAGAAAAAATGACCTCAATCATCTAGTCTGGTCTTTATTTTACAGTTTACCATGTCAATGGGAAAGAGACTACCAAATGCAAAAGATATAGCATTGGACTTTAAGCATACCTTCAAATTGATAAGCTGGCATATAGAATTCTTAATGTATCTAATATTCTTACACATATTTTTCTCTGGTCTTTATTTTACAGTTTACCATGTCAATGGGAAAGAGACTACCAAATGCAAAAGATACGACATTGGACTTTAAGCATACCTTCAAACTGATCTACTGGCATATACAATGCTTAATGTATATAATATACTTACATATATTTTTCTCTATTGTTTTATATATGTTCCAGTACTGTTCAAACAAGGACGGGTGTAGATACTGTATGGATCAATATTCCCCATTTCCACATCGGCACGATCTAATACCATATTACATAGGGTTGATGGATGCACAAGGGATGAAAAGTCATAGTGAATATTGAGCAACCGGTAGATGTTGTCTAATATCAAACCATGAGACCACATAAATTCAAAAATCCCTACAAGATCATGGAAATCATCTGTAAGTGCATTGCTCACCTGCAAGAACCATGATTTTTCTAGATGTCAAAACACAATATAGAAATGTAATCGCCCCTTTTCATTCTATATGATCATATTTAGAACAAATGATTTATTGCCATATATAGTAGCTTATATGTAATGCCTTGCTCTATCACCTCTAAAGCATCTACCAAACAGTGATTTGCTCTATCAGCTCTAAAACATATACCAAACAGTGCCTTACTCTATCACCTCTAAAACATATACCAAACAATGCCTTACTCTATCACCTTTAAAACATCTAGCAAATATTGAGCCACTTTTTGCAATGTTGTGATACACTTTTCCAATTCAACATTGCTTATCATCATCAAAGGCCAGGTAAAAAGAATAGATGAATAAGGGTGTAGTCTAACGCGAATATTTTTTTGGTCCTTTTCACCATAATCTAGTAATACAATTCTTGGTGAGATCACAATAATTTTTCATTTAAATTGTAATTTTAAATGCAAAAATGGATTTAGCACCGTAGAAAGTCTTTAGAAAACATATGTTGTGTAGACTCAACAACTTAAAACTACATTTTTTCATATTTCTGACAGGACTTTAAGAAAAATCAACTAGAATATCTACACGAAAGAAAGACTAAAAAGTCACCTTGTTAGCCTACGACCTGTATAACAATTTCTAATCAAACATCAACTAAAGAAATGGGACTCGATGCTTCCTCGTGCCTCTATTCACCAAAGTTTCAAAGGAAAAAATGCAGGGGATGACTGAAGGGGCAATTATAAGCCACTCCATTAAATGTTATGACTTTTGTTTCTATGCTTTAATGGATTTGGGAGAGTGAGGTCTTTTAATGGGAAAAAGTGGCTTCAAGTAAAATATAAGTTAAAATAATAAGCATTTTAATGATGGCTTCCTTCCACCAGAGTTTAGGCTTCTCCAATAACATATCCATACTGATATGTGTGCTTATGCTTACAAAAAATAGTAAGACCTGCAAATCCTTCAAAACTCTGGTCGAATATATACACCACTAATAACCTCACAATCAAGAAAATCTTGCTCATGTTAACTAGTGGTTGATTAAAAAACATTTTTTTAACAGAATCCCACTATAGCCATTTGGCAAGGACAAACCCCTGACATTTGGGACGTCCCATAGACAATCTTCCATCATAGGAGGCATATCCAAGGAATCCATTGACAACAAACGACACTAAAAATGACCCAACCCTGTTTCCTTGTCTTCAATGAGATTAACCCGAAAGTTATTTCTACCATCTTTACTTTCCATATTCACCTTAAGCTTTGAGAGCTTTTCCATATTAAAGGCAAGTGCAAACATTCGGTGTTGGTAAGACCATTGTTCACCATTAACAACAAACGCACTTCTCGCAACCACAACAAACAACATTTTCTGGTCCAGAGGAGACTTTCCACAGTAATTCACGTGCTTGAAAGATAGAAATTGTCGGATCAATTCTACATTAGGTCAGAACAATTCTCAGTTCGTAACCAATTCAGATCACAAACTTCTCACCTACAAAAAGTAATTAAATTTCAAATCTATAATTGCAACAAATAAATAAACCAATAATCCATAAGCAGCATATGCCATAAAAATTACTTGTGACAATATCATATTTCCTGGACCACTCAACCATATAAGGGAAAGCACTCTTTCTTAATCATGATGTACAAAGGCCATGTCTGTGCGCAACTCCTTCTGTATCTTTCTCGCAATATCCAATAGATTGCCGATCATAAATCGTGGGGTAAGGCCCTTGAATCCCTGTTTTTTCCACGACTAGAATCACTGAATGTGTATCTCCACTGCATACCAACATAACAATATCAAATTTTCTATAGTAGACTTTATGACGGAAGATAAAAGGAAAAGTCCAACCATAAACATTCTCATTGTTCTAAGTGCCATGTTCTGATTAAAAGAAATGATATGTACGGTGAGTTGTGACCTGAACATCCAAATGCATAGTCCAACGTTTATGAGCTCTAGGTAAATTGGCAACATAGATCAGGGGAGTCTCCCCAGTGAGCGGAAACTTCATCACTATACATAATAAAGCAAACATACTATATTGATGAATGAAGGTCCTTTATAAATGTGAAAGAAGCAGCACCAGATAAAAAAAAAGTTACCATTTTAATAATAAAACCCCAGACCTGCAAGTTGTCTAGTTATAAGGAATTCCTGTAACATTGGCATGAAGAGCCTTTTCTACTTCAGGTAGATTGAAACAAATTTCGAAATGCTTTTCAGTGCAAGGATCATACTCCACAAACGGATGCCTCCATGGCTGCAACAAAATGCCTCTGTGAGAAAGAGAATGCAGTAGTGCTCTTATAACTGATCTAATTATCCCCATGTAGAGGTGATGGATACCAGTCATTTAAATTCACCATGCAACAAATTGTGGACCTCAATGGCACGCAAGAATGTGTTTAATTTGAGAAAAAATGACCTCAATCATCTAGTTTGGTCTTTATTTTACAGTTTACCATGTCAATGGGAAAGAGACTACCAAATGCAAAAGATATAGCATTGGACTTTAAGCATACCTTCAAACTGATAAGATGGCATATAAAATGCTTAATGTATCTAATATTCTTACACATCCTTTTCTCTGGTCTTTATTTTACAGTTTACCATGTCAATGGGAAAGAGACTACCAAATGCAAAAGATATGAAATTGGACTTTAAGCATACCTTCAAACTGATCTGCTGGCATATTCAATGCTTAATGTATATAATATACTTACATATCTTTTTTCTCTATTGTTTTCTATATGTTCCAATATTGTTCAAACAAGGACGGGTGTAGATACTGTATGGATCAATATTCCCCATTTCCACATCGGCACGATCTAATACCATATTACATAGAGTTGATGGATGCACAAGAGATGAAAAGTCATAGTGAATATTGAGCAACTGGTAGGTGTTGTCTGATATCAAACCATGAGACCACATAAATTCAAAAACCCCTACAAGATCATGGAAATCATCTGTAAGTGCATTGCCCACCTGTAAGAACCATGATTTTTCCGGATGTTAAAACACAATATAGAAGTATAATCGCTCATTTTCGTTCTATATGATCCTATTTAGAACAAATGATTTATTGCCATATATAGTAGCTTATATGTAATGTCTTTCTCTATCACCTCTAAAACATCTACCAAATAGTGATTTGCTCTATCAGCTCTAAAACATATACCCAACAGTGCCTTGCTCTATAACCTCTAAAACATATACCAAACAATGCCTTACTCTATCACCTATAAAACATCTAGCAAATATTGAGCCACTTTTGGTAATGTTGTGATACACATTTCCAATTCAACATTGCTTATCATCATCAAAGGCCAGTTAAAAAGAATAGATGAATAAGGGTGTAGTCTAACACGAATAGTTTTTTGGTCCTTTTCACCAGAATCTAGTAATACAATTCTTGGTGAGATCACAATATTTTGTCATTTAAATTGTAATTTTAAATGCAAAAATGGATTTAGAACCATAGAAAGTCTTTAGAAAACATATGTTGTGTAGACTCAACAACTTAAAACTACATTTTTTCAGATTTCTGACAGGACTTTAAGAAAAATCAACTAGAATATCTACACGAAAAAAAAGACTAAAAAGTCACCTTGTTAGCGTACGACCTGTATAACAATTTATAATCAAACATCAACCAATTAAATGGGACTTTATGCTTCCTCATGCCTCTATTCACCAAAGTTTCAAGGGAAAAAATGCAAGGGATGGCTGAAGGGGCAACTGTAAGCCACTCCATTAAATGTTATGACTTTTGTTTCTATGCTTTAATGGATTTGGGAGAGTGAGGTCTTTTAATGGGAAAAAGTGGCTTCAAGTAAAATATAAGTTAAAATAATAAGCATTTTAATGATGGCTTCCTTCCCCAGAGTTTAGGCTTCTTCAATAACATATCCATACTGATATGTGTGCTTATGCTTACAAAAAATAGTAAGACCTGCAAATCCTTCAAAACTCTGGCAGAATAAATACACCACTAATAACCTCACAATTAAGAAAATCTTGCTCATGTTAGCCAGTGGTTGATTAAAAAGAATTTTTTTAACAGAATCCCATTATAGCCAGTTGGCAAGGACAAACCCCTGACATTTGGGACATCCCATAGACAGTATTCCATCATAGGAGGCATATCCAAGGAATCCATTGACAACAAACGACACTAAAAATGACCCCACCCTATTTCCCTGTCTGTAGTACACAAGAAAAGCATCCCCATGGCACCCTACAAACTCGAGTAGGGTTCTGTCATCTCTAAACTAGACTCCAGTTAATGGGCTTGATTGTTTTCATGGGGCAGATAGAGAAAAAGCGACAGAAAACAATTTGATCAAAAAATCCTTGATCATTGAGAACTCTGTAACCATCTTTGTTTGACTGCAATTATGTGTTTTGTTTTACCATAAAATGTTTAGGGTGCCAGTATGTTATTGAAGAACATGATAAATCTGTTGTGGATGCAGCAAGCCATGGCGGTTTTATCTGCTAGACACGCGGACCTCAAGTCCCTTATTACAGATCTCTAATTTCCTATAGCAGAATGGGATGAGAAATGGATGGACGAATACCTGGATGACACTGTAAAGCTTTTAGACATTTGCCTTGCATTAAATGTCGAAATTTCAAAGCTTGAATATTTCCAGCTTCTTGTTCATTATGCTTTGCATTTGTTGGACTTTTTAGATGGCGTTTGGTCTAACGACAAGCTCTTCCATGTCAAAGATTATCTCCAAGAGTTGAAGGGAAAAATGGATTCGAAGGGGAAAAATGGTGCAAACACCCGAAGGAAGAGTAGGATTAAAAATTGCATTGTGATATTACGGCATATGAGCAAAAGCCTTTAGTTTGGGAAGGTAAAGTCATCGTCAAAGGGTAGTGTTTTCTTGAGAGCGATGTATGGAGTGAAGGCAACAACTATATTTCTCTACATTGTGGTGGCTTCTGCTCTCGCTAGGCACTCTGGCCCATTGATTGAATTGCATATTCCTGGTCAGTTTTTGTGGTCCACAGCATTCATGAGTTTTCAGCGAGGGATTAATGACGAAATCAAGAGATGTTTTTCCAATGGCAGAGATCGAGTTTTGAAAGAGTTAGAATTGTTGGATGCAGTGATTGAAAATGTTCACCCTATAGTTGAGAAATTATCTTCTGCTGGGATTGTCGATTGAACAGAGAAAGTGGAACATATCAAAATTGCTATACAGGAATTACAACAAAGTGCACAACTGCTTTCCCAGGGGTTAGATCCTCTCTCTAAACAGGTTAATGACTTCTTTCATCTTATTCTGAGTGGAAGGAATGCATGGCTTGATAGTCTCAAGTTATCCGCAGAAGGCACACCCATCAGAGATGTTCAGGTATGAATATATCAGTAACGCTGACCAGCATGAGATGTTTTTTGGTTTAGGGTTTCTTAGGGCTGTTCGTTTTCTTGGTTTATGTATGGAACTGGAAAAGTTTCAGGGCTTTTCCAGTTTATGATCTTGAAAGAAAAAAATCAGTTAGTCTGTTACTTGTGCTCTTTGATGGAAGTTTTGTAATGCATGACTGAAGAATACACGGTGAGAGAAAAATACATATTATGCTAATTGAGGAATGTTTTTCGCTTCTTGAACTTATGGTATTGAATTTATCACACTAACACTTTACAACAATGAACTAACAATATTTAGGATGAAAATAGCAATATGGAAGATTTATCTGCATAATGAAAAAGGCAATATAGGAGATTCCAATCACGTTCCAAGGCATTTTTTAATTATTTTTTAAAATGTGGATGTGACAAAAGGTTGTTGTGGAAGGTGTTGTTTGTATATTTTAACACACTAACACTTTACAACAATGAACTAACAATATTCATGATGAAAATAGCAATAGGGAAGATTTTTCTGCATAATGAAAAAGACAATATGGGAGATTCCAATCACGTTCCAAGGCATCTTTTAAAATGTGGACGTGACAAAAGGTTGTTGTGGAAGGTGTTGTTTGTATATGGGAAATTTCTTGATCATTGTGTATAATCCTAATGTTGATAGATATGTCTACTAAGTGGTTCCAGTTAATGGGGCATTGATTTGAGCGTTATATATATCTTTATTCTTTATCAAAGTATTCCTGTGTTGTATTTGTGTTCTTCAATTTATGCCTTACGGCGTTTCCTTTGCAACATCTGGTGCAAATGCTATTTATATTTATGATAACCGGAACTAATGGTTCGTTAATAATCAAACTTCATTATTTTTTTAAATATGGTGTCATTATGGAAAATTTTTACACTAACACTCGAAAACTAATGTGCACCGAAGAAAACGTGACCCCAGTGAAGATGGATAATTACAATATAAAAACATCTATATCATAAAAGTGATCATTCTATACCTACCTGTGCCCATCGATGGGTATTGAGTATTGAACCTACACATACCAGAGAAGATCTTGTGCATGGAGGTCATTCGATGAAGTTTCATATCTCTACTATACACATTCATATCAATGTAGAGATAGAATTTGATAGGCAAATTGTCTGATGTGATTTGTCTATAAACACGGGGAAAAAAATTTCTTACCTTTTAATATTTTTTTGTTAAAATGATAAAAATGACATTAGAGTTGGAGAAATACTCATATATTTCAGATTTGAAATTCTTACCATAGATGAATGTGAACTTTTCCATATTATGTTAGTAGATTAATGAGAAACTTGAATGCACAATTATAATTAATTTAGATCCATCTTAACTCTGAATTTACCAAGTGCAAACGGATCATCTCTTGAAGTGCAAACCTCTTTTTTAGAGCGAAAAGAAATTTGATCACTCTTGGTCTGAAATTAAGATGGATCTATTCTAGTTTAATTATTATTTTTTATTAAAACTATTATGATATGTGTGTACAATTTCCTCTCCATTTTATATTTTTAAAAAAAATTACAAAAAATTCTTTAAAATATATATTTTTATATGTTGCAACCTAGTAGGATTGGACATGTAATTCCATCCATGTTAGATATGTCCTTGATATGTGCCCCTTTTAAAATAAAAATTATATATTCTTTAAATTAAAAAATAATGTGGGATATAATCAAAATAAAAAAACAAATATGCTTACATTCACTTAAAATATTATAAAGTATAGTCTCATTCTAACTAACTATGCTTGTTGTATTGGTTGTTGATATTACAACCCAATGCAAAGGAGATATGGGAAAAATACCACTCACCTATAAATAAAATATTTTAATGTCTATAAGAAATAAGATAAGTTATATCAACTTTAAGAAAAAAGAAAAAAAAATTAAAACCATAACAAAAATCAAGTTGATATTATTTATATTTTCATGTTAAATAAACCATTTTAATATTCATGTTAACTAAATTTTTTTAATATCAACTTTAGAAGAAAAAAAACATAAAATATATGTATATATATGAACTGCCATAAAATATTTCAATATGCAAAGAGAAAAAATAATTGAAAGTAAAAAGATTAAAAGTAATATTGAAATGTATTTAAAAATATATTAATAGAAAAATATCTCAATTGTCATGTTAACTAATTTATTTCAATGTCAACAATTTACATATTATATATTGTTTAAAATAATAATAATAAGTTGTCTATATATTATATAAAGGGTGTAGTCTAACTTAGAGATGAAATGACATTTTTTTATAACATTTTTTGTGGTTAATTTTAAATAAATCTGGCAAAGATTTTTAAAAACTTGAATTTAAATTGTTTAATTGTAGAATTCGAGTGCCTCTGGATGTTAAATCCATTTATGCATTCAAAAATGCATTTTAAACCAAAAATCACATTCTTTCTTGAAATTGTTTTGTCTAATTCCATAAGTTAGATTGTTCCTTATACAAAGTAGTTTAAAAATTAAATTATTATGGTTATAGCACTTCAAATATTATTATTTTATATTTTGACCATTTTATTAAGGGTTAATTTTGAATGGAGCAAATATTTGTCTGAACTGCATGTTTATGCTATTTTATTCCATGTAGTCAAGGGATTTTCAAGGAGTTGAATCTATATACAATTTAAAAAATGAAAAAGTAGAGAGAGAGAGAGAGAGATTCATCTTAAGCATCATCTATCAAGTACCTAAAGAGATAAAATCTTTAGAGGTGCAATTTATTTTTTTAATTTTGCACTATAAAAAGGGTTTGCACTTCAAGAGATTTGATCCCTCTCCGTTCTTGCTAGATCTCTGGTAAAGATGAATCTGTATTGGTTATTGATTTAAAATGTGAAACATATTCTCATATATAGTTATGTAGTAATTGAATTTGAAGGGAGTGGTCTAACTAATAGAGGGGGAAATGGTCTTCTTCACAACTTTTTTTAATCAAAATGTGGCAAATATTTAAAAAAAAAAATGATTTTAGGTTGTTTAATTTGTAAAATTTTAGTGCCCTAGAGTTTTTTAGGAGGGTGAAATTATTCATGCATTCAAAATTGTATTTTAAACAACAAAAAATCACAATCTTGCTTTAAATTGTATCCTTGTTCCAATGAAGAAGGTTATTTTGTCTATAAATTAGAATACGCCAATTTAAAGTGGTAATTTAACTTTTCTACATTTTAAAAGTGTTTTTAGTATATCCTTTAACTAATTTTGCTTCTTGTTAAAATTGCAAGAATCAATCTTGATCATCACAATTGAATTAATGTGTAAACACACAAAATTGAATAAACATTTTCTCAGTAATGACTTATCCTTGCATTATAATATCTTAAACAATATTTCAAGAGAACAACTTAGAATTTAAAGAAAACAAAACCAACATATTACCCACTCTCTAATGTTATCAATAATGTAAGTATTTTGGCGATGCCTATTTAATACACCTGACATTCACCCCCACCCCCCCCCCCCCCCCCACCAACTTCCATTTCTTGGCCACTTTGTGTTTAAATGGGATTTCCCCCTATTTTTGTCTGGGGAGCTAGGACATTACGATTGGTTCTTGGGATTTTCTCACATTCTGAGTTACGTCGAATCCACCCTAAGATTTGTATTATGTTATCTTTCACTCTATTGGCCTGTTGTGGCCACCAACAACCCCCCTATTTATTTGATATTATCAATAACACCAAGCAAATGGGGACCCTTAATAAAAATCCAAACAAACATTTTATGAAAATTTTTGTATTCAACTCCTTAAAACTTTATCACATCGCGAAAAGAGAATGAAATGTTTTCTTATGAGCATAATAAACTGCGAAGAAGCGATGCGAAATTCATCGCATCGCATTCATTATGAAGCGCTCTTAAATGAAAAAACTTAAGAAATCTCCGACGGCCAATATGCGACGTCGCATATCGCAACATCGCATAAGTAGCACACAATGACTGAATGACTAAATGCGATCTGCGATAAATGTGATTTGCGAAAATTCGCGATCATGATTTTCTGCGATGACACATCTTGACGACACGATCCGCAATGTTACGGTGCGAGTCGCAGAAATCACCCATCGCGAATTTTCCTCGGCGCAGTATTCAAGGAAAGTTGTCCGTTAACCAAAATTGGGCACGCGCCTTAAAAGAAATTAATGATTGTACGCCAAAGTATTCAGGAAGGACAGTCTTGTGTTTTTCGAAGAGTCAGTTCGCTATGGGTGTCATGATTATGCATTCATAAGAGCTTAAAGCTTTCATGTCAATCTTTATTATCATTACTCTTTTCCTTTCCGTAAATTGTAAGACAGGAAATAACATGAAGCAATGTGCAGGAAACATCTAAGGAAAAGGGGAAAGCGTCAATACTCAGAGAATAGAGAAGAGATCCCTTCAGAAACGGATGTCGCATGCAACAGGACCACAGATTCCAGAGTATCACTCAACAGATGTTGATGTCAATAGGCAATCTAAAGCTCATAGTCAAAGGCGCACAAAAGCAGCATGTTTACAAAAAACCCTAAAGCTTACGCACCAGAAAAGCCCGGAACAAAGAACGGAGGCAGTTTTCGATGCAGAAAATTATTCAGAGAGTAAAGTCCCTAACTTGTTCAGTCATTCGCAAGGCCGGAAACTGAAATAGCAAAAGCAGAATCAGTTTGAGAGAAATATGAGTCATTACCAAGTATACACGCAGTGAATACACCGAGCCAGAGGAAGATTCTCGAAAATATCTTCTAGTTTACCAGAAAGTGGTGTCAGTGCTTGTTATTTCTATTTTCATAGCTCAAACGAAAGTGGAAGGTGACCAACCGACTCTTCCCAGGCGAATGTTGCATGCTTGCAGCACTAAGGAGAAAATATAGAAATGGTTCACAATTAGATTCAATTTTTAGAAATAGTTTTTATTTATCAGAAGGGCGGTCATTTAAAAAACCGTATCCTAAATTTATGTAACTAAGTTAATTAGCTAGCAGTATTTAAACCCTTCTCAGGCATTTAGAGAAGGGTCCAGAATTTGTCAAAAACTTGTCCTCGGAACATGCACTTCTACACCCTCGGAGGAGGTTTTGATGAATGGATGGATCGAGATTTATTAATGTTTGCATTTGATGTCTGCTACTGATGTTGCACTTTTGTACTCTTAGTAGATGTTAGAACAAGTAGAGATAAATCATTTTTACTTGAAGTTTATGAGTAGGATTAGTCATAAATGGTACTTTTATCTCTTGGTCATTTCTGCTTATATTCTTAAAGTGATT